>CAUJRU010000846.1:0-287160 GCA_963277665.1 Viscum album | reverse complement strand
TTTACTTTTTAAGCTCGCGTTCATTGTGGGACGGTCCAAACTACTAAATAAAATCTGTATAAATCCACAGGCTAACGGATTGATGATTTTCACTGTAGCAGGTACTGTTCGGTACTGTAGCAGCCGGAACTATTCATCCATCTGGGTCTTTGGGCCGCTAGTTTGGTCCTCGGGTCCTGCAAGACCTTCGGGCCACCCAAGACCTTCGGGCCAGTTGATTCTCAAGGCCTTTGGGGCACCTTAAGCTCTTTGGGCCACCCCAATGCCTTCGAGCCACATGAAATGCAGATGTACCAGTCAGACTACAAAGGGACAAGCCTTCAGAGAAGGATTCAGAGTAGACGCATTCACTGGAGCAGAGCTAACCGGAATTGGAAAAATGAGAGAGTGTGACTTTGTCATCGGTACCGGGCCTGTGCAGCTTTGCATAGGATAGCTAGTTGACCAGCCCTGCAAAGGTGAAGTGCTGATATCATGACATATGCTGAGTAGGAGCAGTTCCAAGTTGTCTTGTCTTGGTGATTTCCTCTAAGACCTACGGGTCATGTAATTGTCTCTAAGCCTTCGGGCCTTGTAAGGGTTCCACCTCAACCCTTGAAAGGTGAATTATCAAAAAAAAAAAAATGAAGGCCTTCGGGCCATTCCGTCTAACATATTGAAAGAGATTTTTTTTTGTCAAAATAACTATTTGGTTACCAAAGGAAGACTAGTACCTCTCCATTAAGGAAGGTAAATCTTTGACAAGTCATATCCAATATTAATGCATTCAAATGAACTAGTAAACTCTTTTGTAGATGTGATGACCCGGACTCAGATGCCACTTAACAGGTGCCCCGAGCCCGGTGGGCTACATGGCCTAAACGCATCTTTCCGAACGTCAGAGACTGCCGACTAGCAGTGAGGGCCTAGGGTGTGTCCGTGAAAAGACTATGCCCTCATTAGCAGAGTGTAGCATAACAGAAAGAATATAAAGGAATAGTAAACAACGGAAGCAATATAAATGATATAAATAAACAGCAGAAGCAAACTGGTGCAATAGATAAACGAGAATAACCATAACTGTATCAACTGAAACAATGATGATGTAATGTCATGTCACTAGAAAACTGGAAAGCATGGATACAAGACAATAGAGATAACATGTTCCACAAAGTAGAAGAAAACAAAGGCTACTCCAAGCACCCCGAGATCATACTCGGTCATCTGCTATCAAGCTCCATCCTATCAACACATAATCAAGTGTTGGAAATTGAATGCTTCCCTTTGTCAATACCTGCAACCATGTAATCTACTTCGGATACCAAACGACACCTGGAGAGGGTGTGAGATAAATCTTAGTGGCCCACCACCAACAATGTCTATAACATTCGGTCTGTGTAATGGAATATAGCAGTGTACAGGCATGCATATATAAAGTAAAGCAACCAGTACAAAATAACTGAATACCCAAGTACCTGCTTCTGCCCTCGGATGGTGTCTGAACATGTAACCAATTCATTAATTAAGCAATTACCATTTAATGTTAACAGGTCACGTGAGGCATAGCCAGCACTGACATCACCTCGTGACAGTATAAGTAGTGAAGGTCCCAAGACATGACAAGACAACCTGAAAATGATATCCAGTGAGGAACTGTGATCCCCATTCATGCTCTGGCCTCCACAAATGTTCCAAAGGGGGTGATCAATACCATCAACAAGGTTTTACGCAGCTTTGTTTGGGACGCAAAAATCAAAGGAAAGAGGCACTGAGCCTCGTGGGGAAGGATTGCGAGACCCATTCACAATGATGGGATTAGCGTCAGGAGTCTTCAGAGTACTCTTCATGGCATGCATGCCAACCTGGCGTGGGAAATACTTGAGGAGCGCTCGCTCTGGGGTCAGACCATGTCGCATATTGGTGAGAACAGCGTGGTGGATGGTTGCGGGTATGCTTCGCCCCTCTGGTCGAACCTCTATCCTATGGTCCAGACCCTGTAACAAAGCTCAAGGTGGATCATCGGCACTGGGGATCTCCTTTTCTGACATAAGAACTGGGCAGGTTTCGTCCTCGCCTTCCTAGGTTGTTCGACTCCTTTGATCATGGTGAAGGAGGTGTTGCATCATCCCAGACTCACCAACGTTGTTTTGAACGAGAACCAGCAAGCTCTGCTCGAGTCAATCGAGATCACGTCAGAACCAGATCGTTGCGTGTTTACTCCATCTTCTGGTGTTTTTTCCACTAGAGATTTTCGTAGGCTCTTCTCCTCACAGGACCACCACGACCGGTGGAATGAAAAGGTCCGGTGTCACAAGATCCCCATGAAGTTCAATTTCCTCATTTGGCGCATTAGGAACCGAGCTCTCGCTACAGATGAGAACATCAGGAAACTGGGGATCAGCATAGCCTCTAGGTGTCACTGCTGCAGCAACAGGCGGGAGGGGAGCTCTGAGCATTTGTTCTTCAAAGGCGAATGGGCTCATGTAGTTTGGTCCTTCATTGGAGGCAGCTCGGGTCTCTTCACTCGAGAGCAGAATGACTTACCGCTCTGGGAGAAAAGGTTCCACGACGCGCTGGGATCAGAGTTAGAATGGCTGGCCCGAGCCGCATTATTCAATGTTGGGTGCTGGTGCTTGTGGCAATCTCGTAATCATGCAAGGTTCGAAGACACAACTCTTACGGTAAGGTCCATTATTGCGAAGACTCATTTCCTATTGACTGATATGGTTGCACTCACAAAAGGATGGCAGGAGGCTCCTGTTTCAGTTTCCTGTGGGGCAGTGCATCCTTGGCACACCCTCCCCTGGTCAGATTACAAGGTAAATGGGTGGGTTGGCATCCTCTTGTCACCAGCTACAAGTTGAACATAGATGGGTCCTACTCGTTGGGTGTGATGAAGGGAGGAGGTGTGGTTCGAGGCGTCGGGGGCAATGTGGTGTTGGCCTTCACTTCATTCTATGGTTTTGGTACTCCACTCTTGGCCGAGGCCAAGGCTATGCTCTCTAGGCTCTCTCTCTGCATTCAGGAGAATCTGGCTATATCCCAAGTGGAGACTGACTCCTTGATCCTTCACGATGCCCTACACGGTAAAAGCTCTATTCCTTGGCCTATATCCTATGCGGTTAGAAAATGTCGAGCTCTCCTTCGGCACAACATCCAAGTGACTCGCACATGGCGCGAGGGGAATAAGGTCGTAGATTACATGGCTTCTTTAGCTGACCAAAGCTCCATCATCACTAGCCTTATCTCTATTAACTGTTTGAAACCAGAAGGTGTCAATTTTATCAGAGGGTATGCCCTTGGTCTGCACTATTTTAGACCTCCTTAATCCCGGGGTTTCCTTGTTACCCTCTTTCTTTGAATAAAAATTTGACTTGGATGGATGGATATCCAATGAGGGAGTTCCAGGGTAATAACCAAGGTAACATAGTTCTCACGGAATGCTAAATCAGTAGTATTTGAGTCTAGCTAAGGGGTAAGAGTGTAATCCAAGACATTCCACAATAAGTCACCTACTGAGTCCAAGGTGATTGGACAAGGTAAAATGGGGCTAAACAAAGACAGGGCCCTATGGGATTTCACCATGGCACCTACTACTCAATGCTGGATCCAAGGAGTGTATCTGAGGTATCCTGTAATAATAAAAGGGACCCTACGGTAGTATACCGGGCATCCAAGGAATAGACAAGAATCGGAGTCTAGGTGGGTATCAACCTAAGCAAACCACATCCTTGAATCAGAATGGGGTTCCCGAGACCCAAAGTATTCTCCTCTCATAATCCAAGGTGAGTTTGAGTCAGTCCATTCCTATTTGATATTGTAATCATGTGATAATTCATTTGGTTCAAGTCTTGTCATTTGTTAGTGTGGATAGGTTAAGTAGAGTTGCAACCATTTATTTATAGGTCCAAGCCTTGTCTTCCATTAGTGTGGATAGGCCAAGCAACGTTGAAACTATTTAATCAAGTCTTAATTAACCATCAAGGAATATTTAATTAGAGAGGTTCACTCCGCTACCTTCCATTAACATGAAAAGGGGTGCTATAGACATGTAACCTTTATTCAATCTCATTTGATAAGGCCAAGTTATATACTTAGTATACTTGTCATTCCACATTTCTCATTTAATAATCATTTGAAATCACTTACCTTAGGTGGATCAAGCGATGATCATACATGGTACATGCCATTATGTAATCCTCATTAAACAACAAACCATTTATTATAGGAAGGCTCGCCTTTAGGAAGGTCAAGCAAGGGCACACCCGAACGGTGAAATAAACGTGTCAAAAACGCTAAAAACTTAATTATGGTATAACCTTTGACATAAGGTGGATTAAGTTGTGGGTGTAACCAATAACAACCAATCACATATTTGGAAAGAGCATAACCATACGATTCTAACAAGTATAATCATGGCATGTAAATTTAAGAAACGGTCCCTGATGGAATCGGTGGGCCCCACACAAATATTCCAAAATCAATGAACTTTAGGTATGAGTTACAAACCACCCACCTGTAAAGACCTAGAAATTCCATGTAATTTTTTTAAATATATGGGAATTTTATGAGTCCGTGAAAATTGACGGCGCGTGATTCCGAGGCCCGGTGTGCCTGAAATGAATTTCTGAACTTTTTTCAGGTACATTCAGTAAACATGCGAGTGAGTTTTTGTAACTTTTGAACCGGTGTTCGGAATTGAAATCATAGGGCACCGTTGAACTCACAGCGCCGATATTCGCTTAATAAGACTTTCACCTCGATGGCAGTTGGTCGAGAGTGAAAGTTAAATTTTGGGTTTTTCGTGAAGAAATAAAATAAAATAAAATTGTGTAACATTTTATTTTATTTCTCTTTGGAACTCCCCATGTGGATGATTAGAGGTGGGGACTGCTAGAAGTAAACCTCCCATGTGAGGTTATGGTGGTGGGGACCACCCGAGCCTAACCTCATGTGTGGGTTATGGTGGTGGGGACCACCTGAGACTTAAAACCCCCTTGAACCCCTTTGAACTCCCTCTTAATGGGGAGAAACCTCTTGAGATCCCCCACTTAAATTATGCCAACTCTCCCCTTTAATTAATTAATCCAACCCATCAATTAATTTGAAATTATTCCAACAACTTAATAGATAACATAATTTATTATTTTGTTTACCTCTTCATTTTTGGTGGAATTGAGAGGAATGAGAACTTGGGAGAAAGCTCTCCTATGAAGAACGCCAACGAAGAATGACGACTTCGACTCCGACTTATTCCTCGGGAAATTCGTTAACGAGGAACGTCTTCAACGTCAATGAACCGATGATCGAAGAAACGCTGACATCACCGACATCGTCTCCTTCCCCGCGGACAATCTTCAACGAATCAAACGAGGCAGAGGTTGTTTTTGAATTCTTGTAATTCCTCGATTAAATTCCTCGTTCTTGGAAAGCATGGTGAATGTGGATCAACCAAGACGATTTGATCTACGAATCGTATTAAATTTTAGAATTTGACGTTCTTAATTTAAGTTTTTTGTTCAGTCACTTGCTACCGCTCTAACGCGGAGGGTGCGGGCCAAACAAACATGGACCGAATCCCTCCATTGTTCTTCTTTATTTGTGTGTTCATCATGATGGTGATGGCGACCGGTGCTAGCTTTTGGCACCGGTGAAACATGAGAACGGCGGTCGGCTCCATGGCCGTCCACGAAGAAGGTGACGGCGCCGCCCCGCGGCCCCCGCCACCTGCGACCATCGCTGCGCGTGGCCACCACTGCCTCGCGGACTCGCCGCGCCGCCCCGCGGCCCTACCGTCCGTGGCCTCGCCACGCCGCATGTGCCCTGCCACGCCGCCCCACGGCCTCTGCACCCCGCGGCGCTCCGCCGCCTGCGACCTCACGCCGCCCTCGCGACTACTGCGCCGCTGTCAGGTCGGGCCGCCAACGCGGGCCGGGCTGGACACAGCGGGCCGGAACAGACCCAGCAGGCCAGGCCAGACCCAGTGGGTTGGTCCGGGTCGGTCCGACCGGGTCAGACCGGACCCGGACCCACTACGACCCATTTACGATCATTTGGTCATACCTTTGGCACCGGACATCCGTTTGACGAACCGTCTGCGGTGCCAGAAACCTTGGAGCGAGACGTTCCCTTTGGTATACCCCACTGGAGTTTTGGATAAAGTTGGGGAATGATCGGGTTGGATCGGGCATGAATCCAACCGGGCCCTGAAAGAGCGCTGTCGTGGGCGCCCTCAAATGATTAATGTGATTTTGGGGTACTTAGGTGCAGGAGAGTGGCTGACCAAGGTCATCTCTCAAAGGAGGAAGTAGATTTAAAAAAACGTTTTAAAGGTATTCTAAAAAATAAAATAAAAGAGAATAAAAACACTACTTGAAAGGATGGGTTTTTTTTATAGTTTATGAATCTAGAAGAAGTTTTCTGGAAGAAGATTGTATTTTTTTTGTTTTTAGTTTTGAAATGAAGTTCGATTAAAATGACACAACAAAAAGATGTTTTTTTAGACAATATTTAAAAGACGTAATCGATCTAACTCTAACTATTCAATCATTTATTAATAATTATCATTTAAATTAATATTCACTTAATTATGATCCCTTAATTTGTTAACCCCCTAACCCTACGAGAATTAACCTTACCACAAAGATGAAGTGAATTTAACCTTAGGCTAACTTCGGAACATGCAATCACAACACCCTGCTTTGATTGATGTTCTAAGGATTGCTTATGGTCAGTGGTAAATTAAGGCACATATCCATTCTAAAAATGAGGATGAATTGTGTTTAGGTATTATATTTGAACTCTACAAATTTATCCCTTATGGTCTTGTATTACCGATTAAGATCGCGCTCTCACAATTTACACAAAATCCTGAACTCACGTGTTTTTGTGTTAATTGTTCAATTGCTTGATTAGTTTCTTACAATTTAAAAACACAATTCATGGATAATATTAAGTGAATTAAAGTTGCTCATTGATTCAAAATAAATGAATGAAGAAGGATAGAGGTCGATCAATTACTAAAAAGAACTACTCTTTCATGGGTGACGTAATCATCGTAGAAGCGAATTGCATTTGCAAAGGTTTATAATGGGTATAACCCAATAAAGTTTCTACTCAAGAATTCCAGCCCAAAGATGAAGATTAAGAGAGGAATAAATTTAAATAAAACAGAAGAAAAGAGAAGAAATAAAAGAAGAACAAAGAAGTTTATTAAGAAAACACAAACATTACAACATGAGGAAGAAGAATAGGGCTTTGACGAAGAGATCCTTGCTTCAAGAGCTACCATTATTGAATTGCTTGGATAATTGGAGTTAAACCTCTTCTACTCTGCCATAAACTTCCTAATTCACGTCTCAACCCCACCAAATGAGAAAAACACCAATTTATAGAGTGGTGGGGAGGCAAGGTTCAAAGTGGTTTCAAGTGTGAATGGGGAATCTCGGACAAATATTTTATGCTAACTTTCACCACCCATTTGACCACCAAAAGGCGTGAATTGGCAGACCTTCAATAAGAATAATATGTGTGGATATGTGTCCTCTATCTCATATAAAAAGTTGGGCTCAATACAAGCCCATATGAAGTATTTATGACCTAAATACAGAAGCTTCTCCATTCTGGCGTGTCCAGTCCACCTTTGACTTTATGTCCCAATTACTCCATCCACATGCATTCTTTTTATCCAGTGTCCTGAATAAAAGTTGTAGAAAATTAAGTTATAAACACTGTTACAAAATTTCAAATTCAAATAATAAATATTAAAATATTTATCTTCGAAATACTACAGTGCACTATAAATGGTAAAACTGGAATTTTCACCAAATTTTCAAATGAATGATCAAATCCCAAATATTTTATAAATAAACATATTTAACACAATGTGAGGAAATTATATCATTTATTATCAATAAAATATTCAATAAAATAGTGTTTTATCAACTCCCCCACACTTACCCTTTTGCACTCCTGAGCAAAACCTCATATTAAGTAAACATCAATATCAAATCAAAACCAATTTTAAAACACATATCCTTGAGATCAAACAATTACACACCAAGAAACAAAAGATATCATACCTTATAAAAAACCATTATTTCAAGTTCTTCATTTATATCATTCAATATATTTCCACTTTATTTATCCTCTCATGCACAAAACACTTACCTCGCTTGAATTTTCTCTTATCACATAAATATCAATATTTTTGCAATGTCTTTCTCATCCAAACTCATACAAGGGTCACCATAGGCTTGATAAATTCCTACATCTTCACCCGATGTGAGTCAAAGACATATGTTTGTCATGAAGACTTTTCAGGGTTGTTCTGTGGCTTTCGGTTGGTAGGATTTAGATGTGAAAAATTCTGAGGTTGAATGAGGAGGGCTTGACTCTTTTTGAAGTAAAATTGCATTAATCTAATTTTCACTTAAATATGGTCTTCTCCTCAACCCCCATAGTATCAATTCTGCTCCATCATCATGAAAAGTCATGAAAGGTTTACACCATTCATTATTTCAGCATAAAAAATGTCAATCTTCTCAAACATGGTTTTCTTGAAAGTTCCAGATAGGCACAGCTTTCCACCTCAATTAGAAGCTCCAGAAAAGGCACAGCTTCACTTGTCATGAAAGCTCCAGAAAAGGCACAACTTTCAATATAATGATTTTCTTCAGTAGCAAACACATCTCTTCAGAATTTAATTTTCCACCCAAAGTATCACAGAATGTGGTAGCACAACACAAGATAGATTCCCCCACACTTAAGCTCAACTAAATTATGCAATTTCACTTCAAGAGTTGGTTGGATAGAGAAAATTGGCTTGTAATGTGGCTAACCTAACAGGCTGTGCATGAATTATAAGGGATACAAGGATTACATATTCAAGGTAGGCCATTATGAAAAGGGATTATTTGAAATAGAGGATTTAATACCAAACAAATGCCTCAATCATTTAAACATAAGTACCTCAAACCCTCAAGTTTTGACAGGAATAGATCAAATTCTGGTTAAATCAAGCATGGTTTGGTTCTCTCAAGAAGTGAGGTGAATGTAAAGAATATGAAAATAATGTTTCAGAAGCCTCACAAGAAAGTGATTTCAAATATAAAGACAGTGAGATGTGGCATGGGATTCAAAATTCGATGTACTTTTCATGAAATTACTAAATATTTGAACTTGAAACAAAGTCATTTCAGCATTCATTTAAGCTTAGTTTCAAGGGATAAATTGTTTCACTCATTGATATGCATTTCAAAATTGTGATGAGAATCATTTCAGCTCAAAAATTTCAAAAACACAAAGAAAATTGAAAAATAAACACACAAAATTTGAAAAACACACAATTTTTTTTGGTTTTTTTTTAAAATAGGAAAACAATTGAAATTACTAAACTAAAAGGTTCCCTCCTGCACACTTAAAATATTGAATTGTCCTCAATGTGAACCCATTAGATGATATATGCACATAAAATGTAGAATTTTTAAATAGTACAAATAATATAAAAGTGAAAGGGTTAGGAACAACCTGATGTGCTCAAGTGATGATGGGGTCATGCAGTGTGATAAAATCCACTGCATCAGTAGGAAGTCCCTCAATGTATCTCTTCAAACGTTTCCCATTGACTGTAAAGCTCCTTCCAGTGTCCTCTTGTGTGATCTCCATTGCACCATAAGGAAAAACATTAGATACAATATAAGGACCTAACCATCTGGAACGCAACTTACCAGGCATCAGCTTCAGTCGTGAACTGTAGAGAAGGACTTTCTCTCCAACATGAAACTCCCTTTGTTGGATCATTATATCATGAGTTACTTTTGATCTTTCCTTGTATAGCCTTGAGTTCTCATATGAAGACAATCTAATCTCCTCAATCTCTTGAATTTGCAACTTCCTTTGAATTCCAGCTTGGTCCAAATCCATGTTGCATTTCTTTATAGCCCAATAAGCCTGATGCTCAACTTCCACTGGGAGATGACATGCTTTCCCAAAAACAATCCAAAATGGGGACATGCCAATGTGTGTCTTGTATGCTGTCCTATAAGCCCACAATGCATCATCCAAGCGCTTGCTCCAATCCTTCCTATTTGGCTGCACGGTTTTCTCCAAGATTTGTTTCAACTCACGATTTGAAACCTCAGCCTGTCCATTTGTTTGGGGGTGGTATTTTGTTGATGTTTTGTGTGTCACCCCATACTTTAGAAGAAGGGAAGCAAAATTCCTATTGCAAAAGTGTGTCCCTTGGTCACTGATGATGGCCTTTGGTACTCCAAACCTGCAGAAAATTTGAGCCTTGACAAAATCTACTACAACATGAGAATCGTCAGTCCTGGTGGCCTTTGCCTCCACCCATTTACTCACATAATCAACAACAACCAAAATATACAAAAATCCAAATGAACTAGGAAAAGGACCCATAAAATCAATGCCCCATACATAAAAAATCTCACAGAATAGTATGGGTTGTTGGGGCATCTCATGTCTCCTAGAAATGTTCCCAGTGTGTTGGCAACGAGTGCATGACTTACAAAACACATGGGCATCATGGAATAAGCTAGGCTAATATAATCCAGAGTCCAAAACCTTCCTAGCTGTCCGTTGGGGTCCAAAGTGTCCACCACAAGCAAGTGTATGACATAAATGCAAAGCAGACTCAAACTCATGATCGGGAACACACCTCCTAATGACTTGGTCACTACACATGCGCTAGAGGTAAGGATCATCCCACACATAAAACCTAGACTCACTTTTTAATTTTTGGACTTGATGTTTCTTTAAATTTGCTGGGATTTCAGAGGAAACAATGTAATTAACTAAATTAGCATACCAAGGATGCGTACCTGAGATGGTATAGAGATGCTCATCGGGGAAAGTGTCCCGAAGTGGTACCTAGTCCAAGGTGTCACCCTCTGGTGTGTGAGTAAGCCTACTCATGTGGTCTGCCACCAAATTCTCTGATCCCTTCTTGTCCTTTATCTCAATATCAAATTCCTAAAGAAGGATCATCCAACGGATAAGTTGTGGCTTTGCATCTGGATTCTTTAGGAGGTACCTCAAAGCTGCATGGTCAGAAAAAACAACTACTTTAGAGCCCAATAAATATGAATGGAATTTATCTAAAGCAAATATGACAGCAAGAAACTCCTTTTCTGTGGTAGTGTAGTTTGATTGGGCTGAATCCAATGTCCTTGATGCATAGGCAATCACATGTGAACGTCCTTCCACCCTCTGAGATAAGACAGCTCCAACCACGAAGTTGGAGGCGTCACACATAAGCTCAAAAGGAATATCCCACCGTGGGGGATGTATGATAGGTGGAGTGGTCAGACGTTGTTTTATTTCATCAAATTAATTCCTACAAGAAACATCAAATACAAAATTAGAATCCTTTTGAAGTAATCTTGACATAGGAAGAGCAATCTTACTAAAATATTTGATGAAGCGCCTATAAAATCCTGCATGTCCTAGGAAACATCTAACATCACGCACACATGAAGGATATGGTAAGGATGAAATAATATCTACCTTTGATCTATCAACCTCTATCCCATGTTTTGACACTACATGCCCTAAGAAAATGCCATGATCTACCATGAAATGACACTTTTCAAAGTTCAGGACCAGATTCTTCTCAATACAACGATTCAACACCTTTCCCAAACTAATTAGACATTCATCAAATGAAGACCCATACACTGTAAAATCATCCATAAATACCTCCATGAAGGTCTCAATAAAATCAGAAAAAATACTCACCATGCATCTCTGGAAGGTACCTGGGGCGTTGCAAAGTCTAAATGGCATCCTCCGGTAGGCAAATGTGCCAAAGGGACAGGTGAATGTAGTCTTCTCCTGATCCTCCGAAGATATAGGAACCTGAAAATATCCATAAAATCCATCCAAGAAACAATAGTGTGTCTTCCCAGCTAGTCTCTCAAGCATTTGATCAATAAATGGGAGGGGGAAATGGTCTTTGCGAGTGGAATGATTTAGTTTCATATAATCAATACACACATGCCAACTATTTTTTACCCTCATTGGAACTAACTCAGCTTTCTCATTTTTAACAATAGTAACACCACTTTTCTTAGGCACAACCTAAATTGGATTTACCCACTGAGAATTTGAAATGGGATAGATTATACCTACCTCGAGCAATTTTTCAACTTCTTTTTTAACAACCTCCAAAAGTGTTGGATTGAGTCTCCTTTGTGGTTGCCTCACCGGTTTAGCCTCATCCTCTAAAAGAATCCTATGCATGCAAATGGAGGGTCTAATACCTGATATGTCAGCCAAGGTCCACCCAATTGCCCTAATGTTCTCCCTCAAAAGATTCAAAAGTTTTTCTTCATGTTCAAAAGGGATATTGTTAGTAATGACAACATGTAATTTCTCACCACTCAACAAGTATGAGTATTTGAGATTTGGTGGCAATGGCTTGAGTTCCAGTGTAGGGGGTGGTGTATGGATGGAGACATAGAAGGAACTAAAATAGGCTCACAAAGAGCATCAGTATCAGAATATACATCAAAATCAGAGAATAAAGCATCAAATCCATCAGCATACTCAACAACCATGTCATAATCAGAGTTTACATGATAAAAATAAGAGTATGATTCCATTTCAAAATCAAATATAATAGAGTCTTTTGCATTAGAAATAGGTGTGGAAGTACTCTTAGACATCAAACTAGAACCAATACTCATAATCTCCCTAAGCATAGAACAATCAAATTCCATGAGGTTTTTATTTGGTGGTTCAAAATGGGAGATAACAAATGCAGAGTGATCCTCTGAGGGGTACTTCATGGAATCCATAACATTAAATATCACAACTTCATCTCCAAACTCAATGGAAAGTGTACCCTCATTGACATTTATGATAGTTTTTGCAGTTTTGAGGAAGGGTCTACCTAAGATTATGGGAGCATGAGAACTTACCTGATCATCCTCCATGTTAAGCATGTAGAAATCTGCTGGGAAGATCATGTCTCTTACCCGGACAAGTACATCCTCAAGGACTCCCACTGGATATGTTGTAGCTCTATTTTCCAACTGCACCACTACTCTTGTTGGCTTCAACTCACCAACCTGCAAGGAAGAGAATACAAAGTGAGGCATCACATTTATTGAAGCTCCTAAATCACAAAGAGCATTAGAGAAGTGCAACTCCCCTATGGTACATGGGATAGTGAATGTCCTGGGATCCTTGCACTTTGTTGGCATTTCTAGAGTTGGTGTAATGAGTGCTGAGACATTCCTTCCAAGGTTGATCCTCTCATTTCCCTTGAGCCCTCTTCGATTGGTTCAGAGTTCTTTTAAGAATTTGGCATACCTTGGGATTTGCTTAATGGCTTCAATTAGAGGAATGTTGATCTCCACACGCTTGAATGTGTCAAGAACCTCCTTTTGCATTGCTTCTTCAGCCATCTTCTTGGTTTGAACAACCCTGTTTGGAAAAGGAAGGGGTTTAGGAGGAACACCATCGATCTTTTTCTTACCTTTATCTTTCTCCTTGGATTTCTCATCAGTTGGTATGGAATGCGGCTTCTCTGGAGTAGAGGTGAATCCCGGTGGAATGGTAGGTATAGATGTATCGTTCATTTGCTTCACACTTCTCAATGTGATGATACTAACATTCCCCTTTGGATTTGGAGTGGGTTGGGAAGGTAGATTTCCAGAATTCTTACTCACAAGTTCATAGAGGGTGGTGGCAATCTGGCTCATTTGAGTCTTCAACTCCCTCAACTCCGAACCTTGACTCTTCAGCTCATTCTGTTGATTAAGAACGATTTGTTTCAAAAGATCATCAGTGTTAGAGTCTACCTTGTGTTGGAGATTCCCTTGTTGCTGACTTGTTGATGTTTGAGCTTCGAATCTCCTTTGGGGTTGTTGGAAACCTTGTTGGTAAGGTGGAGGCTGCTAGAAGTTTGGTTGAAAAGGGGGCCTTTGTTGTTGTCCAGAGCCATACTTCATGTCCGGTTGATCTTTCCACCCTTGGTTGTATGTTGGAGAAAATGAATCAAACTTCTTTTGGGGATATGGTTGTTGTTGCTGCTGAAATGGTCTCCCTGGGAATACTGCTGCACAATCTTCTGTTTCTTGGAGTTGTGGGCAATAGTCGGTTGGGTGGCTTGTCTCAGTGCAAATACCACAAGTCCTTGAAGGAGGGGGTAGAGATGTCTTTTGTGCCAAAGCAATTTTCCTCACCATAGTTGTCAATTCTTCTAACTTGGTATCAATCAAATGACTCTCAAGAGAAGAAGGACTTACCTGATGTACTCCCCTGACATGTGGTGTACCTCGATCACCAAATTGTTGGGAGTTTTGGGCCATCTTGTCAATCAATGCACGTGCAGATGTTGGTGTCTTGTCCACCAATACTCCTCTAGCTGCAGCATCAACCATGCTCCTCTCCATGGGTGTGAGTCCTTCGTAGAAGTATTGGATGAGGAGTTGCTCACGGATTTGGTGATGCAGACAGCTTGTGCACAACTTCTTGAATCGCTCCCAGTACTCATACATTGACTCCCCTTGGGCTTGCTTGATCCCCAATATCTCCTTTCGAATGGATGTGGTCCTTGATTCTGGAAAAAATCTTTGCAAGAAAAGACATTTCAAATCATTCCAACAAGTTACATCCTCGGGTTGTAAATAATACATCCAATCTTTCGCAGCTCCATCAAGTGAGAATGAGAATGCTCTTAATTTGATTTGATATTCAGAAACATTTCTTGGTTTAAGGGTTGAGCAAACCACATTAAATTCTTTAAGGTGTTTGTTTGGATCCTCACCAGATAAGCCATGAAATTTTGGAAGAAGGTGAATTAACCCAGATTTTAACTCAAAGTCTGATTCGAGATTCGGGTATGCAATACAATTTGGTTGATAGTTAATATCAGGTGCAACCAATTCTCGAATGGTTCTATTAAGTTAATTTCCATTATTTCTAGCCATTGGTTCCTCTTTTATGTTTGAATTTGAATTTCTTCCAATTTCAATGTTTCTAGAAGAGAGGAATTCACCAACTGGTTGAATATTGAAACTTCCCGTAGACTGAGAATGTCTGATTCGTGCCCTAAGGCTACGTTCAATCTCAGGGTCAAGATCTAAGAGATCTTCGGGATTAGTTCGTGTCATAAATCAAATAAAAATGAAAAGAAATAAAGTGGACCATAGTAAAATAAAAATGAGAAGTTTGAGTTGATGGTCCAAAAAGAAAAGAAGAGGATGAAAAAAATGAAAACTTGAGAAAGGGGAAAGATGAAAGAGAGAGGTGAAGAAAATAATAAAATGAAAAATAAAAGAAATACCTATAAATGGTTGAATAAATTACTTGCCTCCCCGAAAACGACGCCAATTTGAAAGAGTGCTGTCGTGGGCGCCCTCAAATGATTAATGTGATTTTGGGGTACTTAGGTGCAGCAGAGTGGTTGACCAAGGTCATCTCTCAAAGGAGGAAGTAGATTTAAAACAACTTTTTAAAAGTATTCTAAAAAATAAAATAAAAGAGAATAAAAACACTACTTGAAAGAATGAGGGTTGGTTATAGTTTATGGATCTATAAGAAGTTTTCTGGAAGAATATTGTATTTTTTTTAGTTTTGAAATGAAGTTCGATTAAAATGACACAACAAAAAGATGTTTTTTTAGACAATATTTAAAAGACGTAATCGATCTAACTCTACCTCTTCAATCATTTATTAATAATTATCATTTAAATTAATATTCACTTAATTATGATCCCTTAATTTGTTAACCCCCGAACCCTATGAGAATTAACCTTACCACAAAGATGAAGTGAATTTAACCTTAGGCTAACTTCGGAACATGCAATCGCAACACCCTGCTTTGATTGATGTTCTAAGGATAGCTTATGGTCAGTGGTAAATTAAGGCACATATCCATTCTGGAAATGAGGATGAATTTTGTTTATAGATTATATTTTAACTCTACAAATTTATCCTGTATGGTCTTGTATTACCGATTAAGATCGTGCTCTCACAATTTACACAAAATCCTGACCTCGTGTGTTTTTGTGTTAATTGTTCAATTGCTTGCTTAGTTTCTTACAATTTAAAAACACAATTCATGGATCATATTGAGTGAATTACAGTAGCTCATTGATTCAAAATAAATGAGTGAAGAAGGATATAGGTCGATCGATTACTAAAAAAAACTACTCTTCCATGGTTGGCGTAATCATCGTAGAAGCGAATTGCATTTGCAAAGGTTTATAATGGGTATAACCCAATAAATATTCTACTCAAGAATTACAGCCCAAAGAGGAAGATTAAGATAAGAATAAATTTAAATAAAACATAATAAAAGAGAAGAAATAAAAGAAGAACAAAGAAGTTTATTAAGAAAACACAAACATTACAACATGAGGAAGAAGAATAGTGCTTCGACGAAGGGATCCTTGCTTCAAGAGATACCCTTATTGAATTGCTTAGAGAATTGGAGTGTAACCTATTCTCCTATTCCCTAAACTTCCTAATGCATGTCCCAACCCCACCAAATGAGAAAAACACCAATTTACAGAGTGGAGGGGAGACAAGGTTCAAAGTGGTTTCAAGTGTGAATGGGGAATCTTGGCCAAATATTTTATGCCAACTTTCACCGCCCATTTGACCACCAAAATGCATGAATTGGCCGGCCTTCCAGAAGGATCATATGTTCATATATGGGTCCTATATCTCCTATAAATATTTGGGCTCAATCCAAGCCCATATAGAGTTATGGCCGAAATATAGAAGCTTCTCCATTCTGGCGTGTCCAGCCCACCTTTGACTTTATGGCCCAATTACTCCATCCATATGCATTATTTTTATCAAGTGTCCTGAATAAAAGTTGTATAAAATTAAGTTAGGAACACTGTTACAAAATTTCAAATTCAAATAATAAATATAAAAATATTTATCTTCGAAATACTACAGTGCACTATAAAGGGTAAAATTGGAATTTTCACCAAATTTTCAAATGAATGATCAAATCCCAAATATTTTATAAATAAACATATTTAACACAATGTGAGGAAATTATATCATTTATTATTAATAAAATATTCAATAAAATAGTTTTTTATCAGGCCCTCAGGACTAAAAGGCTAATAACTCACAGACCGGGCGTCCGATTGACGCACCGTCTATTGCGTTGAGACCCCTATAACGTGGAGAACCTTTGAGATACTTATTCATGAGACTTCGTGGTATTTGGAGTATCAACTAGTGGCTTGTGGAGAGGACCCTCTCGGAGACAAGTGAGCGTAGTGCAGGAACCCTGTAGCTGGCTGTGACGTGAAGAATGAAGAGCGATCTTGTGTGGGTCAGCACCGAGCGATCCTATGTGGGTCAGCACCTTGCGATCCTGTGTGGGTCAGCACCGAGCGATCCTATGTGGGTTCGCACCTAGCGATCATGTGTGGGTCAGCACCGAGCGATCCTGTGTGGGTCAACACCGAGCGATCCTGTGTGGGTCTTCCTCTTAACAGAGTAAGATGATTCAATAGTTATATCTAATCATTTATACTACTGTACTTAAGTTATATCTGGGGTGAGCTGAGTCTATACCTATGAGGTACTTTCCTTTGTGGTAATAACTTGGTGGTATTATTCTGTGTGGCGTACCTGTGTGGTACTTGCCTTCATGGTATTCCTTCCTTTGTGGAATAGTTGAGCTTTGGGCTTTGAGTTGGAATCTGTGTTTTCCTCATGATTGAGATGGGTATACTTGATAACTTAGGTATATGTATGGGAATATACCTAAGTAGGGTTTTCAGTTGATTTCATGCCGTGGGGTTTATCCTTGGTGGATTTTTTGAGACCTTGAGGGTCTCGGGGTCCCTACTGAGTATCGTTATACTCACCCCTGCATGGGATATGCCCGCACTTCGTTGTGTTTGGTGCAGACGACGGACATCGCTGACCGAGGACGAGAGTACCAAGATTGGAGGTAGCTCGGAGGTGGATGTTAGGCGAGGCGAACCACAGAGACAATCGTTCATGACCTGTACCTACCCTTCAGGTAGGATCCATGGTGGACGATTCCGGAGCTGCTTTTCACCTATCAGTTATCTTGTACTTTCCAGTTGGGATTGTATTCTGATCCCTTTTACTTAATGCACTTACTCTGATTACTATTCAGCTTACTTGAGTTCGTATCTTGCTGTGTGATTGGTTGCGTGTGATTACAGGTTATAAAGGCAATGCCTTCCCAGTTATAGGGAATACGCCTTCGGTGCTAGTCGCCAGCCCCTGGCCTATGGAAGGCGGGCTTAGGGTAGTCACGGCACGGGCCCTGTGGGATGGGTCGTGACAAATTGGTATTAGAGGAGTCGGTTCTACCGTAGAACATAAGACTCTGATCTTTTTAACAGAAATAGTGTTAAGTGTAGTGAGTGTGGTTATCAGTTTAGGGAATCCAGTGTTGGTGCGGCGGCCAACGTATCCATACACCAGGACCCTGACTTCTGATTTCTGACTCAGTGCACGAAAACACTGATTACATGTGTGTTTTCAAAAGTTTTCTTTGTGATCTCTTGAGTCAGATCACCAGGTATAACTTTTTGACCGTGGCGCACCTGTTTCTTTTCAGGATGCCTCCACGCAGATAGCCATCTAGGGTTCCAAATATAGTACGCACTGACAGTCCACCGAGCGATAAGGCCTCGGTGCAGGGCCCTCTTCCAGTAGAGGCACTGGCAGAGGCACCAGCGGTACCATTACCTGTTGGGCCACCGATGCCACCAACCCCAGCAACAGAGGGTACACGCCACTTGTAATGGCCCAAACCTCTCTGGTCCATTATTGAATTGTGGTGTTGGAGGTGTTCCAGAAGGTCAAGGTGACTTATCCACAACACTTTGCCGAATTTCCAGTTCTGTGAACAGTGTTTCCAGAACGGTGAGGTTCTAACAATGACCTTCTAACAATCGACTTGAACAGTGTTTCCAGAACGGTAACCTTCTAACAGTAGACTTGAACAGTGTTTCTAGAACGGTAACCTTCTAACAGTGACCTTCTAACAGTAGACTTGAACAGTGTTTCCAGAACGGTAACCTTCTAACAGTGACCTTCTAACAGTAGACTTGAACAGTGTTTTCAAAACGGTAACCTTCTAATGGTGACCTTATAACGGTAGACTTGAACAGTGTTTCCAGAATGGTAACCTTCTAACGGTGACCTTATAATGGTAGACTTGAACAGTGTTTCTAGAACGGTAACCTTCTAACAGTGACCTTCTAACGGTGGACTTGAACAGTGTTTCCAGCATCCTACAGTTTCTCCCCTTTGACGTTCCCTTTGACGTAAAATACATTTAAAGCCTTATTTTAAGGACTCTTAAGGCCGATTTAAATGCCATAAATCCTATATTAATTATTCCTATGGCTCGGGATGTTTTACTTGGTCAAACCGCATGGGTTAATGCGATCCGCTTTTAATGGGGAATTAAACGTATCTTAAACTGTCGACCCATTAAATCTTCAAAAAGGGGAGAGATATCATTCTCCCTTGTTCTTCCTCTTTGTTATCATCTATGAGACTCTAGAACCTTTAAATCCTTCACATAGGAGTTGCACAATCAAACTTTACTCCTAGAATTGGTTCTGCTCTGTTTTGATGCAACCGAGCTGTATCGATCAATCATCGATATAAGGTATGTTGTATCATCGTTCTTTTGGGTTTAATCTTATCCTGTTCTCCTTTCCATATTATAGCATGTAATCTCCATGCTTATAATGGGTTTTTATTGGGGTTTGGTTGGTGCTGTCATACCGTGGCATCCTTGGGTGGATGCAGTTGTCGCGAGAGGAGGATTGTGACTCGTTGTGTAGATAAAGAACGTCAATAATTGTTGAGGTAAGGGATTCGTGGATTCTCTAATTGTATATGTGAAATCGTAGAATTAGCATGATTTATCCCCTTGGATCACAACGAAATTGACCCAATTAAATACTTGAACCGGATTAAAATAATTGGTTGATCGCATGTTGTTGCTTTGTACCATGATAACGGTTTGCCTCATGTTCTGCTAGATAGAGCGATATCTATGATTTCTTTGATTAGTTGTTCTTTCTTGATGGAAATCTATAATGAACGTAAAATCCGGAATTAATTGTTAATTAATTAGCTAAAGATAAAGAGGCATGTAAATGAATCTGGTTGTTGCCGTTGTTGTAGTTGTTCTAATTTGATGTTAATCAAGTTAGGGAAGTAAGCATGGTTGTTTAGTTGTGATAGCTTACTGATTAGGTCTCCCGTAATTAGAACCTACGAATAACAAATCTTCTAATTCAATATGGGTTAGAGAACATATTGTGTGAGAATTTCTTAAAGGGGTTTTGAGTTACCCTCTTGATTGTTAAAGGGCTAAGATCCCATTGATGTGATGTTTGTTTTCCTGCTGCTTGTGCTATAATGTGAGCCTGGATGGCTGTTGTGATATGTGGAGGCATGGAGACTTTTGGTTGTGGCAGCAGATGACGCCTAGAGTGCCGAGATGCATCGGTTTATGCATGTGGGTGTCGGGGAGGACACTAGGGATGATTGAATGGAATGAATGTGTTTGTTGGATGATTGCTGGTTCTTTGGTTACTTATCTGATTTACTTTTCCCCACTGCTCAAGGCAGCTGATCTTGCTTACCCTCCTTCTAAAGGAGGCGAAGACACGAGGGGTATGTCACGTGCTTTCCGTGTTTAGCCTCTCGAGGGAGAATGGGTCTATGCTCTTGCTATAGGCGGCAAAGACTCGATGGGTAGTATATCTACTCACCGTGCTGAGCCCCTTTGTGTTTAGTAGCATAGGATGCCTTTCTAGAATGCCTGGGAATATGGGAAAGTAATTCTGTAATGAAAGTTTGATTAAATGGTGAAAATCCACGGGGATGGAGATACTGGAATTTAAAGGTGATGTGAATCTTAAAAGGAGTAGTTGATTTTGAATGTGATGCCAATTCAGTTTAATGTGGAATTGTTCATGGTTAATTAATGTTTAAAGAATTAATTAACGTACAGTGGAACTGATAAAATGAGAATGGATTAATCTAATAAAGCTCTTCAAATGTTTGTGTGCTTATAGGATACCTAGTCTTAGAAGTAGCAGCCTGGAGTTTGAGAGACGTTAGCTGCAGATGTATCTAATACTAGGTAATGCCCATAGTGTGGATGTGAGTTATATATATATTCTGTAATTTTTGTGTTTCTATAAGATACTTCATCCTGTCGGTAAGGGAAACTGACACCCCGAGGATTCTGAGCCCTAGGGGGGTGTTTTCCCCAACATTCTGATGGGAGGTCGAATGGCTGACTACCCCCTTTGGCCCCGCTCTCTTCTATTGGTAGATACATGTGCCAACAAGCACAATAGTTAGTTTCCCCATATATGTGTGTAGAGGGCTGTAATGACTTGTGGTTATTTCACACACATATATTCTAGATATAGTATCCTATGGACTACTATAGGTGTAACGTGTATAGGCTGTGATGGCTTGAGGGTCCCTACTCGGTGTATGGGGTATAATGGCTTGAGGTATAATACCCGATGTATGATACACGTTATGCGGGCTGTGGTGGCTCCCGGAACTTACCTGATTACTTTTGGTTGTGAGGATGGTGTGGTGCTTTTCCCAGGTGTCCGCGGGCAAGGCTTTGTGGTGCACGAGGTGCAGATTGTGGAGCTTAGCCCAGGTGTCTGTGGGCAAGCCTTTGGAGAGAGATGCACAGGACGTATGTCGTTGGGGAAAAGCGGCAAACCAATGGGGAAGTAGTAGCAGGGTACCCTTGATATTCTTTACTATATGCTATATTCTTGTATGTGTTACTTGGTGAGAGTAGCCATGGTGAGGTTGAGAACTTAGTATACATGTTTAGGTGACGAGTTAATTTGACTTTTTGTTCACTGGGCTTTAGCATGCTTTCTTTACTTTTGCACAAGAGGCTTGGGGAGGATCCTACTGAGTATACTGTTATACTCACCCTATGTATATATAAACTGTTTTTTTTTTCAGGTCACTTGGAGCAGGTTGGAGATCAAGCTGGTTACTACTAGCTTGTGGTTGGAGGAGCTGTTCGGGCTTGTGGTCGCTACCGTTTTACTTTCTTTTGGGTACTTGTAGTTTCCCCTTTTAGTTGTTGTACTTTTTGCATGAAATTTCATATAAGTATTTGGGTTTCTTTTATATTTCAGTTCTGAGTTGGAGTTGATTGGTGTCTATCTTATCTCTCTATTCTGTATGTGTTCTCTCAGAGGGTAATGCCTCCTATTTGTGTGTTACTATACCCTCGGTGCTAGTTGCCAACCCGGGGCCTACTGGAGGTGGGACTCAGGGGTCATTATCTCCCTTCTCACATTACTGGCCTAGGAGGGGTACACTTTGTGGGGAGGGGTCGTGACAGAGTGGTATCAGAGGCTCTGGTTGAGGGATAAGATGGAGTTTGGAGTTAGGCACGCATGAGGTTGCATGGGTTGGTAGGGAAACATTGTCATTCATGTTTAGCAAGTGAGGTAAACACTGGAGACCGACTGAGACATAGGCGTTTAGGACCCCTATGATCTGACGTACGGACCTTTAAGTTTACAATGGCTACTAAACAAAGTGATACTAGTTGCAGGGTAGAGACCTAGGAAAGGATCATGCATCAATCTTCCTTGTGCCTGTGTTTGAATGGGTAGACCTTGGGATAGGTTAACCTAAAATTAATAAAAGAAAACAATTAATTAATTAATGTTGAGTCTTCCATATTCCAGGATTAGGAGCTCTAAAAGTTGTTATTTTACAGGTATGGCTCCAGGTCGACGTCCTCGTCAGGTTTGCACAGAAGATGTCCAGCAGGCTGTTCCAGCAAATCGCCATCGGGTAGAGGTTGACAACGATGACACTTGGAGGAAGACACTCTGAGAGTTTCAGCACCAGAGTCTACAGAAGTACGAGGGCTCCATTTCAAATGCAGTCACAAATGACTGTTTGGAGGAGGTCAAGATAGGCTTCAGTTCGATTCATGATCGAAAGGAACACTAGGTGTCCTTGGTTGTGACGATGCTGCGTGGAGCAACAAGGTAGTGGTGGTTCTTATTCCTCGGGGATCGTGATGAGTCAACGATCTCATGGGAGAAGTTTCAAGACAAGTTTAGAGTCGAGTTTCTTTCTTTGACTGTGAAGGCGTCCAGTCGCCAGGAACTTCTTACCCTTCGACAGGGAAGCTCCAGTGTTCGAGAGTTTGAAATCTGTTTCAGGAACCTTCTACGATATTCTTCAGACCTATTACCAGATGAGGAGGCCAGGGCGAGGAATTTTGAGGAGGCTTTGCGTCCAGAGATCCAGCGCCAGGTCACCCCATTTATGCTAAAGACGTATCTTGAGGTGCTGGAGAGGGCAGAGGTTATTGAGAGGACTTTGGCTAGGACCGGATCGTCACGAGGGGGGAATCATCATAATTCCTCACGAAGCAAATCTATGGTCCGGGGATCCCGGTTTTCAGGGTAGAAGAGTTTCTATTCACCTGGGGTAGGTCCCAGCCCTTCCCATCTTGTTTCTCTGGAGGCAGCAACTATGAGGCCTTTACCAAGGGATCAGGCGCTTGTTTTTCTTGTGGTGGTCATGGTCATCAGCAGCGGGAGTGCCCGACTTTTCAAAGCAGTCATCGTGCACCGGGCGCTCCGCTCCTGGTTCCTCCATTGAGGCAGTTCCAGCCGAGGCAGCAGCAGCAGGTTGCACCAGCTTTAGATCACCAGAGGGTAGATGGAGCAGGCAGAGGACAACCCCATGACGCTCCCCGTGCTCAGAGAGCAGAGCGCGGCCGTGGTGGTGTTCGTCATCAGGGTCAGAGAGGCCGTGGAGGAGGTCGTGGTCAGCTTCATGCTCTAGCGTTTCCAGCCCCAGGCGAGCCAGATGTTGTTCGAGGTACCCTTTGCTTGTTTTCTACCTTGGTGTATGACTTGTTTGATTCAGGAGCAACACACTCCTTCATATCACCTACCCTTGTCCATGCTTTGGGACTTGAGGTAGAGAGGCTTCCAGTGCCCTTGGCGTTGACTACGCCAGTTGGAGGTCGAGCCAACTTGTTTGAAGTATGTAGAGACTGTGAGCTAGTGTTGGGGCAACACTGCTCTTGGGGAGATTTCCTATGTTTACGAATACAACCATATGATGTCATCCTCAGCATGGATTGGTTGTATTTGGTGCAGGCTATTGTGGATTTCTATAAGAAGAAGGTCGTTTTCTTTGATGCAAATGGAGAGAAAGTGGTGTTTTTTGGTGAGCGAGATCCTCGGATGAGTCATAGACGAGTTCCATACTTATCATCCATGATGGCTGAGATGATGCTGAGTTCTTCAGAGGTTCAGCAGTTGGCGTTTCCTAGGGTCGTAGAGGAGTACCCTGACGTCTTTCCAGAAGAGGTTGTAGCCTTACCCCCTCGACGAGAGATCGAGTTTGGGATCGAGCTACAGCCAGGAGCGTCTCCTATATCTATGTCTCTGTATAGGATGGCCCCTTCTGAGTTACGAGAGCTACGTATTCAGCTTGATGGTCTGTTGTAGTGCGGTTTTGTTCAGCCAAGTGTGTCACCGTGGGGTGCACCAGTTTTGTTTGTGAAAAAGGCTGACGGCAGTTTGCGGTTGTGCGTCGATTATCGTCGATTAAACAAAGTGACAATAAAGAACCACTATCCTCTCCTGCGGATTGATGACTTATTCGATCAACTGAAGGGTGCAAGATGGTTCTCAAAGATCGACTTGCAGTCAGGATATCATCAGATGCATGTAAAGGATGAGGATATCCCGAATATTGCTTTCCGTTGTCGTCATGGGCATTATGAGTTTGTTGTAATGACATTCGGCATGATGAATGCTCCAGCTGTTTTCATGGGGTTGATGAATGTTGTGTTCCGTAAATTCCTGGACAAGTTTTTTGTGGTTTTCATTGACGACATCCTTGTGTACTCCACATCTGAAGAGGAGCATGCAGAGCATCTACGAGCCATTTTGGGAGTTCTTCGCCAACATCAGTTGTTTGGGAAGTTGTCGAAGTGTGAGTTTTGGGCTCGAGAAGTTCGTTTCTTGGGGCATGTTGTGTCCCAACAGGGAGTAGCTGTGGATCCGTCGAAGATAGAAGCAGTGGTGTCTTGGGCAGCCCCCAAGACCATGTCAAAGGTGAAAAGTTTCCTTGTTCTTGCAGGCTATTATATGAGGTTTGTAGCCAATTTCTCCCGAGTTGCGACTCCTCTGACAGCTTTGACCAGGAAGGATCAAGCGTTCATATGGACTGATCAATGTCAGGCAGCTTTCAAGTATCTAAAGGAGAAGTTAGTAAGTGCTCCAGTCCTTTGTCTTCCAGTAGAGGGAGTCCAGTTTGATGTTTTCTGTGATGCTTCACATATGGGGCTAGGCTGTGTTATCATGCAGCAGAGGTCAGTTGTTTCTTATGGGTCTCGGCAGTTGCGTCCCCATAAACGCAACTATTCCACCCATGATCTTGAGTTGTCATCCATGGTGTTTGCTCTGAAGTTGTAGAGACATTACCTCATTGGTGAGCACTTTGTGGTTTTCACCGATCATAAGAGTTTGAGGTATGTTTTCTCCCAACGTGACTTGAACTTGTGGCAACGTCAGTGGATGGAGTTCTTGCAGGAATACGACTTTGAAATATTGTATACACCTGGAAAAGGGAATTTTGTAGCTGATGCACTGAGCCGAAAGTCACGTAATGATGTTGTGCGTGAATCTGGTGATTCCTGGAGAGTAATAGAGGAACTGTCAGCTTTGCATCTTGATATGGAAGAGGTTTGAGGTAGAGGTTGTCTTTTCCAGATGATGGTGCAGTCGTCCCTGATGCAGAAGGTGGAAGAGTCCCAGTTGGGTGATCCAGATGTGGAAGTTTGGAGAGACAGAGTTGTTTGTGGTGAGGCCCCTGATGGTTGGTTGGAGGATGAACAACACCGAGTGTTGTATCATGGTATGATTTTTGTTCCCTTGGCGATGCGCGAGACGATTCTCCGAGAGTTCCATAGTTCTCCCTTGGCAGTACATCCTGGTGTGACAAAGATGTACCGATCCTTGAGGAGTCAATTTTGGTGGCCTGGGCTGAAGCGTGCGGTTGCAGAGTGTGTGTCTCGATGTTTATTTTGCCAGAAGGTGAAGGCCAAACACCGTGTTCCTGGTGGTCTTATCCAGCAATTAGATATTCCTCAGTGGAAGTGGGAGGACATCTCAATGGACTTTATTACAGGTTTACCTCGAGCTCCGGGAGGACATGATGCTATATAGGTGGTAGTGGATCGTTTAACAAAATCGTCCCACTTCATAGCGATCAAGGAGTCGAGCTCAGTGGAAGTTTTGTCGAGGCAGTATCTAGAGGAGGTGGTGAGACTTCATGGATTACCTAGGACAATCATTTCTGATCGAGATCCATGTTTTACCTCCAGGGTGTGGAGGGGTCTCCAACATGCTTTTCGTTCTCAGTTATGCCTTAACACTGCTTTTCATCCTCAAACGGATGGTCAAACAGAGCGAACCATCCAGACTCTTGAATACATGGTGCGCTCTTGTGTTCTTGACTTTGGAGGTTCATGGATGAGGCACCTACCCTTGGTGGAGTTTTCTTACAATAATAATTTTCACTCCACCATTGGTATGGCGCCGTTTGAAGCCCTGTATGGTCGGCCTTGCCGTTCTCCGTTGTGCTGGACTGGGGTCGGAGAGTCAGCAATCCTCGGACCGGAACTAGTGCAGAATACAACAGAGATGATTCAGGTGATTCGTGAGAGGATGAAGACATCGCAAGATCGTCAGAAATCATATGTTGATCAAATAAGGAGACCCTCAGAGTTTAATGTTGGGGATCATGTGTTTCTGAAGGTGACTCCCCGTCGTGGGCAGAAAAGGTTTGGTCGTGGAAGTAAGCTTTCTCCCCGGTTTGTTGGGCCTTTCGAGGTGTTAGCTCGTGTTGGAGTTGTGGCGTATCGAGTAGCACTTCCCCCTCAGATGAGTCGGATACATGATGTTTTCCATGTATCACAGCTCCGTCGTTATCTCCATGATGAATCTCATGTTATCGATTGGGGAGAGATCGATATTGATGATGACGCAACCTTCGAGGAGCAACCTGTGGAGATCCAAGACCGCAAAGAGAAGGTGTTACGTGGGCATTCTATTCCCTTGGTTTGTGTCTTGTGGCGACACGGTGGAATGGAGGAGAGTACCTGGGAACATGATTCATATATGCGTGTCCATTACCCAGAGCTGTTTTAAGTTTTTGTGCTGAGTTTTATTTGATCCTTTCTTTTACGTACCTTTGATGTGATGTTATGATTGAATTGTTTGGATATGGATTGTTTGTTCCCTTAATCTTGGATATCGTGGTTTTGTTCCAGCTTTCGAACAACTCATGGTGGTTTTCCCCTGAGAGGTATCTTATGGGGTGGTTGTTCAGACCCCTCTTTTCTTCTGGGTTGGTTTTTAATTCTCGAGGATGAGAATGTTTTGAGAGTTATCTAATGTAATGGCCCGGACCTCTCTAGTCCATTACTTTGTTGAATTGTGGTGTTGGAGGTGTTCCAGAAGGTCAAGGTGACTTATCCCCAACACTTTTCCGAATTTCTAGTTCTGTGAACAGTGTTTCCAGAACGATGAGGTTCTAACAGTGACCTTCTAACAGTAGACTTGAACAGTGTTTCCAGAACGGTAACCTTCTAACAGTGACCTTCTAACAGTAGACTTGAACAGTGTTTCCAGAACAATAACCTTCTAATAGTGACCTTCTAATAGTAGACTTGAACAGTGTTTCCAGAACGGTAACCTTCTAACAGTGACCTTCTAACAGTAGACTTGAACAATGTTTCCAGAACGGTAACCTTCTAACGGTGACCTTATAACGGTAGACTTAAACAGTGTTTCCAGAATGGTAACCTTCTAACAGTGACCTTCTAACGGTAGACTTGAACAATTTTTCCATAACGATAACCTTCTAACGGTGACCTTATAACGGTAGACTTGAATAGTGTTTCCAGAATGGTAACCTTCTAACAGTGACCTTCTAACGGTGGACTTGAACAGTGTTTCCAGCTTCCTACAGTTTCGCCCCTTTGACGTTTCCTTTGACGTAAAATACATTTAAAGCCTTATTTTAAAGACTCTTAAGGCTGATTCAAATGTTATAAATCCTATATTAATTATTCCTATGGCTCGGGATGTTTTACTTGGTCAAACCGCGTGGGTTAATGCGATCCTCTTTTAATAGGGAATTAAACGTATCTTAAACTGTCGCCCCATTAAATCTTCAAAAAGGGACGAGATATCATTCTCCCTTGTTCTTCCTCTTTGTTATCAGCTATGAGACACTGGAAACTTTAAATCCTTCATGTAGGAGTTGCACAATCAAACTTTACTCCTAGGATTGGTTCTGCTCTGTTTTGATGCAACCGAGTTGTATTGATCAATCATCGATATAAGGTATGTTGTATCATCGTTATTTTGGGGTTAATCTTGTCCTGTTCTCCTTTCCATATTATAGCATGTAATCTCCATGCTTATAATGGGTTTTTCTTGGGGTTTGGTTGGTGCTGTCGTACCGTGGCATCCTTGGGTGGATGCAGTTGTCGCGAGAGGAGGATTGTGACCCGTTGTGTGGATAAAGAACGTCAAGAATTATTGAGGTAGGGGATTCGTGGCTTCTCTAATTGTATATGTGCAATCATAGAATTAGCATGATTTATCCCCTTGGATCACAATGAAATTGACCCAATTAAATACTTGAACCAGATTAAAAGAATTGGTTGATCGCATGTTGTTGCTTTGTACCATGATAACGGTTTGCCTCATGTTTTGCTAGATAGAGAGATATCTATGATTTCTTTGATTAGTTGTTCGTTTTTGATGGAAATCTATAATGAACGTAAAAGATGGAATTAATTTTTAATTAATTAGCTAAAGATAAAGAGGCATGTAAATGAATCTGGTTTTTTCCGTTGTTGTAGTTGTTCTAATTTGATGTTAATCAAGTTAGGGAAGTAAGCATGGTTGTTTAATTGTGATAGCTTACAAATTAGGTCTCCCGTAATTGGAACCTATGAATAACAAATCTACTAATTCAATATGGGTTAGAGAACATATTGTGTGAGAATTTCTTAAATGGGTTCTGAGTTACCCTCTTGATTGTTAAAGGGCCAAGAGACCATTGATGTGATGTTTGTTTTCCTGCTGCTTGTGCTGTAATGTGAGCCTAGATGGATGTTGTGATATGTGGAGGCACAGAGACTTTTGGTTGTGGCAGCAGATGACGCCTAGAGTGGGGAGATGCATCGGTTTATGCATGTGGGTGTTGGGGAGGACACTAGGGATGATTGAATGGAATGAATGTGTTTGTTGGATGCTTGCTGGTTCTTTGGTTTCTTATATGCTTTACTTTTCCCCACTGCTCAATGCAGCTAGTCTTGCTTACCCTCCTTCCGAAGGAGGCGAAGACACGCGGGGTATGCCACGTGCTTTTCGTGTTTAGCCTCTCGATGGAGAATGGGTCTATGCTCTTGCTATAGGCGGTAAAGACTTGATGGGTTGTATATCTACTCATCGTGTTGAGCCCCTTTGTGTTTAGTAGCATAGGATGACTTTCTAGAATGCCTAGGAATATGGGAAAGTAATTCTGTAATGAAAGTTTGATTAAATGGTGAAAATCCACGGGGATGGAGATACTGGAATTTAAAGGTGATGTGAATATTAAAAGGAGCAGTTGATTTTGAATGTGATGCCAATTCAGTTTAATGTGGAATTGTTCATGGTTAATTAATGTTTAAATAATTAATTAACGTACAATGGAACTGATAAAATGAGAATGGAGTAATCTAATAAATCTCTTCAAATGTTTGTGTGCTTATAGGATACCTAGTTTTAGAAGTAGCAGCCTGGAGTCTGAGAGACGTTAGCTGTAGATGTGTCTAAGACTAGGTAATGCCCATAGTGTGGATGTGAGTTATATATATATTCTGTAGTTTTTGTGTTTCTATAAGCTACTCCACCCTGTCGGTAAGGTCAACTGACACCCCGGGGATTCTGAGCCCTGGGGGGGGGGGTGTTTTCCCCAACATTCTGATGGGAGGTCGAATGGATGACTACCCCCTTTGGCCCCGCTCTCTTCTCTTGGTAGATACATGTGCCAACAGGCACAACAGTTAGTTTCCCCATATACGTGTGTAGAGGGATGTAATGGCTTGTGGTTATTTCACACACATATATTCTAGATATAATATCCTATGGACTACTATAGGTGTAACGTGTATAGGCTGTGATGGCTTGATGGTCCCTACTCGGTGTATGGGCTATAATGGCTTGAGGTATAATACCTGATGTATGATACATGTTATGCGGGCTGTGGTGGCTCCCGGAACTTACCTGGTTACTTTTGGTTGTGAGGATGGTGTGGTGCTTCGCCCAGGTGTCTGCAGGCAAGGCTTTGTGGTGCACGAGGTGCAGATTGTGGAGCTTAGCCCAGGTGTCTGCGGGCGAGCCTTTGGAGAGAGATGCACAGGACGTATGTCGTTGGGGCAAAGCGGAAAACCAGTGGGGAAGTAGTAGCGGGGTACCATTGATATTATTTACTATATTCTATATTCTTATATGCGTTACTTGGTGAGAGTATCCATGGTGAGGTTGGGAACTTAGTATACCTGTTAGGTGACGAGTTAGTTTCACTTGTTGTTCACTGGGATTTAGCATGCTTTCTTTACTTTTTCACGAGAGGCTTGGGGAGGATCCTACTGAGTCAGCTCACAGTGAATGTTGTAGCACTTGTAACTAATGTCGTGGTTGCAATTCCCTCTGGTGAAAATGCGGTTCAGCTCCTTTGAGTGAATCACATCATGGATACTTTTGGAGTCTTAGTATACTCACCCTATGTATATACAAACTTTTTTTTCAGGTCACTTGGAGCAGGTTGGAGATCAAGCTGGTTACTACTAGCTTGTGGTTGGAGGAGCTGTTCGGGCTTGTGGTTGCTGCCATTTTTTTCTTTTGGGTACTTGTAGTTTCCCCTTTTAGTTGTTGTACTTTTTGCATGACATTTCATATATGTATTTGGGTTTCTTTTATATTTTAGTTCTGAGTTGGAGTTGATTGGTGTCTATCTTATCTCTCTCTTCCGCATGTGTTCTCTTAGAGGGTAATGCCTCCCATTTGTGTGTTACTATACCCTTGGTGCTAGTCGCCAACCCGGGGCCTACTGGAGGCGGGACTCAGGGGTCATTATCTCCCTTCTCACATTTCCGGCCCAGGAGGGGTACACTTTTTGGGGAGGGGGTCGTGACACCGCTTGAGCGCATTGCACGAGTTCCAGTGCCAGAGGCCACCCAGGTTCAGGGGAGAGAGAGACCCACAAGCGGCTGAGGATTGACTGGAGGCTGTGGTGAGAGTCTTTCAACTGGTAGGGACACCAGTCGATCTCATGGTGATCCTTGTCACCGGTCTTCTACAGGAAGCAGCAGACATATGGTGGAGCTTGATGCTCCAGGCTCACGATGAGGTGACGCTTATCTAGGTAGACTTCGAGAACCAGTTTCGGGCAGATTTTGTCCCAAAAACTCTTCGCGCAGTGCGCATTCAGGAGCTACTTCATCTGCAGTAGGGCAGCATGATTGTGGCTCAGTACTCAATGAGGTTCACCGACCTCTCACGCTACTCCACAGATATGGTGTGGGACCCATTCTTCAGGGTCTGAACCTTCGATCAGGGACTCAGGCGGGAGATCAGGGCTTCGATGATCTCACTCAACATCCCAACACAGGCAGGGGTGTTAGAGCGAGCCCTCTTAATGGAGAGTTTCCTTGTTGACCAGTCACCAGCAGCGAGACCCACTACCAGTCATCACGTAGCGGAGTCTTCAGTAGCTAGAAACAGACAGATGTCGCAGAGCTCCAAGAGGACCAGACCTACAGGTTGACAACCACAGGATTCAGGATCGGTTGTGCAGGGCACCCGAGGCAGAGCCAGTCATTCCAGGAGCATGCAGTGTTACGCATGCGGCGGGCAGGGTCACATGGCTCGTAACTGTTTGACCTGTCGTACATATGATCAGTAGACGGTTGAAGGACCGCCCAGGCAGAGACAGAGGTTCGACCGAGGAGGTTCGCAAGGAGCAGGCGGATGTGGCGGAGGAACTGGCCGTACAACTGGCAGTGGGAAATGATTCGAGATGTTTCTGCCACCACCACCAGGAGGTCCACGCCGACCACAGGGAGCAGATGGATAGGGGAGAGCTCAGCTCCAGGCAGCTAAGGCCTATGATCACGGTGCTTCGGAGATGATACGGGGTACGATATGTGTCTACTCCACCTTAGGTGCAGTACTTATAGACACAGGTGTCAGTCATTATTTTATTGCCACTTCCCTCATTCAGAGCTCGGAGATTCCAATGATCCTTATGGATAGAGACTCCTACATGAGCAGATTCAATGATTACGCACCGGTGCCGGCAGTGCGAGCTTACTCTAGTAGGCGAGAGCTTCGGCTGGGATCTCCTAGTAGCAGCGTCGAGGCCTTACGATGTCATCTTGGGTATGGACTGGTTATCTACATTCCATGCTCAGATAGACTGTATTAGGTGCAAAGTGCGGTGTGTCCGCACAGATGGGACCATTTTTACCTTCACTGGCGAGAAGGGATCCTTTGTAGCATAGGATGGACTTACCCGAAGGAGAGTGCAGCCGATCACAGTTGGCTAGCCTTACCCTCAGAGTGATTGATGTGGAGAGTCTGAGTTATCCTGTAGTGGTGGACCAGTACATGGATTTTTTTCTCTAATGATGTTTTGGGTCTACCTCCTCGCAGAGAGGTGAACTTTTACATTGAATTGTACCCCGAGACGACCCTGATATCTACACCAGCATATCGGATGGCTCATGTAGAGCTTTGTGAGCTGTAGGTATAGCTAGAGGACTTACAGGGGAAAGGGTTCATTCGGCCCAGTGTTTCTCCTTGAGCAGCCCCGATTTTGTTCGCCAAGAAGGCGGATGGGAGCTTGAGGATTTGTGTTGACTATCGGCACCTGAACCAGGTGACCGTGAAGAACAAGTACCCACTCCTGAGGATTGAAGACCTCTTTGATCAACTAAAGGGATCATGGTGGTTCTCGAAGATAAACCTCAGGTCAGGCTATCACCATCTTAGAGTACAAGACGAGGATGTGCAGAAGATGGCTTTCAGATGTCGGTACAACCATTACGAGTTCTTGGTTATGTCATTCGGTGTCACCAATGCTCCAAAAGTGTTCATGGGACTCATGAACAGGATCTTTCAGCCATACCTTGATCGCTTTGTAGTAGTCTTCATCGATGACATTCTGATCTACTCAGCTACTGAGGAGGACCATGCCTATCATTTGCAGGTAGTACCAGACACACTCTGAGAACACCACCTTTATGGTAAGATCTCGAAGTGCCAGTTTTGGATCCGAGAGGTTCACTTTCTTAGACACATCATCTCAGAGGCTGGAGTTGCAGTGGATCCAGCAAAGATTGATGTGGTACTTGTTTGGGAGCCACCTAGGAGTGTGACGAAGATACGGAGTTTCCTGGGTTTGGCCGGATACTACTGGAGATTTGTGCCAGATTTCTCCAGAGTTGCATCACCACTATCAGCGTTGACGAAGAAGGGGAAACCCTTCGTGTGGTCGGAGATATGTCAGCGGCACTACTACAAATACCCCTTTTATCAGCACTAGAAAAGAGCTGTTAAATCCAGAGAAGATAAAGGGGGGGGGGGTCCCCTTTATCAGCGCTCCAAAAAGCACTGATAAAAGGGTCCTTTATCAGCGCTTTGTTTAAGCGCTGATAAAAGGGTCCTTTATGAGTGCTTCCATTATCAGCGCTTTCTTTTTAGCACTGATAAAAGATCCCTTTTATCAGCTCTTTTTTAAAAGCGTTGATAAAAGTTAAAAAAATTAAAAAAAATTAAAAAAAATTAAAAAAAATTAAAAAAATTAAAAAAAATTAAAAAAATCCTGCAAATCGGGGGGGCTTTTATAGCGCTTGAGCTCCCCCCCCCCTTTACAGCGCTTTTCCGCCCCCCTCCAGCGCCCCCACGCACCCCCTCCACCCTTTATCAATGCTAGCTCCCATATTCCCCCATGCACGCGTGCCCCTACCTCCACCAGGTTTTGAACTCGAGACCTCCCCCCTGCGCGCCTAAGCCCTTACCACTCCTCTATTTTGATTTGTTTTACATTTCATGATATATATATATATATATAGTTATATTTATTCGTATAGTAATATAAATTTATATTAATATATATATAGTTATATTAATATATATATAGTTATATTAATATATATTTCTATTTATATATATATATATATTTAGTTATATTTATTCGTATAGTAATATATATTAATATTAATATATATATATAGTTATATTAATATATATATAAATATAGTTATATTAATATATATATTTATAGTGATATTAATATATATATTTATAGTGATATTAATATATATATTTATAGTAATATTAATATATATATGTAGTTATATTAATATATATATATAGTTAGATTGATATATATATAGTTAGATTAATATATAGGCATATAAATATTCATATATTTTTATTTTAAATAAAATGGATATTAGTTATTATTTAGATAAAGCTAATATATTTTATATGTAAATATATTTTATTATTTATATTTATAATTAAATTTTTATGTGTGAATATATAAAAAGTATGTATATATTGTTATATATCTGATTATAAATAGCAGTGCATTATAAAAAACGATAAAATTTCAAAGAAATAATATCAATATGAATGTAATACCTTGAAATAAATTTAGTCCCCACCAAAAAAAGCCAATAATACTCCCTTAAATGAGGCTAAAAATCCACAAAATGTTAAAAAATCGGGGTACCCCGATTAAAAAATCAGTTTTGGAGGCCTTTTGGACCTTTTTTTTCCTTTAAAAAACCTTAACTGGGGTTTTCCCGGTCATACCGACGTATAAATCGTCGTAGGCTTTGATTTGATATGTGGTAGAGCTTAAACGGACACCTGGATCAAAAGTTATGGCCGTTTGAAGTTTGAGTTGCGTTTTCAATATATTTTGGATCTTTTTTTTATTTTTTTTTATTTTTTTAGTCTTCAAATTGTTATTAAATGACTATTACACCATAATAATTAGCAAATTATTAATTAAAAATATTTTTTTAATTTTTTTATAAGCCATTTTCACTAAATATCTTATATATTAAGTGTAACTGTATATTTATACTTATCTAAAATATATTTAAAATTATATTTAAAAAATATATATTATATTTATATCAATATAACTATATCTATATATTTAAATATTAATATATATATTTTTAATGATTTTTTTGGAAGTAGACCATTTATCAGCGCTAACGAAAAAGTGATGATAAAGGGGGTACCTTTAACAGCGCTAAAAAAAGCGCTGTTAAAGGGGGTACCTTTATGAGCACTTTTTTAGCACTAATAAAGGTACCCCCCTTTATCATCATTAAATCGTTAGCGCTGATAAAAGTGTGGCACTGGGAAAAACTGTTTTCGTGGTAGTGCGAAGTTTTCAGGAGCTGAGGCAGAGACTGACTAGTGCCCCCATCTTGAGGCTTCTAGAGGAGGGCGTATGGCACATAGTCTAATACGACGCATCAGGTACCGGGCTCGGATGTGTCCTGATGTAGGAGCGAGCAGTGATCGCTTATGGTTCTCGAAAGCTGAGACAACATGAGTAGAACTATGCTACCCATGACCTAGAGTCAGCAGCAGTGGTCTTCGCCTTGAAGATGTGACGACATTACTTGACGGGAGAGCGTTTTACAGTTTACTCTGATCACAAGAGTCTCAGGTATATCTTCTCTCAGAGGGACCTGAACCTGAGACAACGACATTGACTTGAGTTCCTCCAGGACTATGACTTCGAGATATTCTATACTCCTGGGAAGGGGAACGTTGTAGCAGATGCACTCAGTAGGAGATCTGGTATACAGCTGCTAGGCGAGGCGACGGAGCAGCTGGCCGCTTTGAAGATATCCTTTGTGGATTGGGATGGAGCAACTTTTCTTCAGTCTCTTACAGTCAATCCCCCACTTTTTCAGCGAGTCAGGGAGGCGTAGCGTGGGGATGCTGACTAAGAGGCTTGACGTGCTCAAATATCCACAGGGCAGACACCTGATGGATTTTCTAAAGGTGGGGAGCATGTCATCCTCTTCAGAGGACATACCATGGTACCAGTGTTACTTCGGGAGGAAGTGTTGAGGGAGTTCCACACATCCCCTCTAGTGGTACATCCAGGAGTGGCGAAGATGTACCAGGATCTCCGACGATAGCATTGGTGGCCGAGAATGAAGAAAGGAGTAGTGGAGTTTGTCTCTCAGTACCTCACTTGTCAGCAAGTGAAGGTGGATCATTAGGAACTAGCATGCTTAGTTCAGCCTTTAGAGGTCCCAGAGTGAAAGTGGGACGAGATATCCATGAACTTTGTGACAGGACTTCCACGTACATCTAGGGGTCATGACTCTATCTGGGTGATCATCGACTGACTCACCAAGTCGGCCCACTTCCTATTGATCAGAGAGCATGGTTCAGTAGAGAGCTTGGAACGCCTCTATGTGCAGGAGATTGTACAGCTACATGGAGTACCCTCGGTGATTTTACCTGATCGTGATACACGTTTTACTTCCTGGCTATGGAAGGGGTTGTAGGAGGCTTTCGAGACGCAACTTCATTTGAGCACCACCTTCCATCCTCAGACGGATGACCAGACTGAGCGGACCATTCAGACCCTCGAGGACATGCTGCATGCTTTCATCCTCGACTTCGGTCGTAGTTGGGAGGATCACTTGCCTTTGGTGGAGTTTTCATACAACAAAAGCTATCACTCCACCATTGGGATGAAAACTTTTGAGGCATTGTACGAGCGTCCCTGAAGATCACCTTTGTGCTGGACTAACCTAGGGGAGTCAGCACTAGTGGGACCAGAGATGGTACAGGTTACCATAGAAAAAGTGTGGATCATCCAGGAGTAGATGGAGACTGCATATAGCAGGAAAAAGTCATATGACGACAGGAGATGAAGACCTCTGGAGTTTGAGGATGGCGACCACGTCTTTCTACGAGTCTCACCTCGACGAGGTTTGCAGAGATTTGGACGAGGTGGAAAGTTATCTCTAAGGTTCATTGTACCTTTTCAGGTCCTCAGCAGAGTTGGTGAGGTGGCATACTGCTCATCTCTTCTACCTCAGTTACACCGGGTGCACGACGTCTTCCACGTATCTCAGCTGAGGAGATACGTGCACGACCCTTCCCACATCATCGACCACGGCGAGTTGGACGTCGACGACGAGGCAACTTTTACGGAGGTTCCATTGGAGATTGAGGATCGACAGGAGCGGGTCCTTCGTGGGTGGTCGGTACCTCTAGTGCGTGTACGTTGGCAGCACGAGAACCTCTAGGAGAGCACATGGGAGAGGGAGGCTCAGATACGTGCACAATACCCCCAATTGTTCCCTTAGTTTGAGTTGTTTCTTACGGGGACGTAAAGCCCTGAGGTGGGTAGAATGTAAAGACCCAAAAATTCCATGTAATTTTTTTTAAATATATGGGAATTTTACGAGTCCGCGAAAATTGACGGCGCGTGATTCCAAGGCCCGGTGTGCCCTGAATGAATTTCTGAACTTTTTTCGGGTACGTTCAGTAAACATGCGAGTGAGTTTTTGTAACTTTTGAACCAGCACTCGGAATTAAAATCTGAGGGCACCGTTGAACTCGCAGCGCCGATATTCTCTTAAAAAGACTTTCACCTTGATGGTAGTTGGTCGAGGGTGAAAGTTAAATTTTGGGTTTTTTGTGAAGAAATAAAATAAAATAAAATTATGTAACAGTTTATTTTATTTCTCTTTGGAACTCCCCATGTGGATGATGAGAGGTGGGGACCGCCAGAAGTAAACCTCCCATGTGAGGTTATGGTGGTGGGGACCACTCGAGCCTAACCTCCCATGTGGGTTATGGTGGTGGGGACCACCCGAGACTTAAAACCCCCTTGAACCCCTTTGAACTCCCTATTAATGGGGAGAAACCTCTTGATCTCCCCCACTTAAATTATGCCAACTCCCCACTTTAATTAATTAAGCCAACCCATCAATTAATTTGAAATTATGCCAAAAACCTAATAGATAACATAATCTATTATTTTGGCTACCTCTTCATTTTTTGTGGAATTGGGAGGAAGGAGAACTTGGGAGAAAGCTCTCCAAGGAAGAACACCAACAAAGAACGCTGACTTCGACTCCGACTTCTTCCTCGGGACATTCATTGATGAGGAACGTCTTCAACGTCAATGAACTGACGATCGATGAAATGCCGAGGTCACCGACATCGTCTCCTTCCCCGCGGACAATCTTCAACGAATCAAATGAGGTAGGGGTTGTTTTTAAATTCTTGTAATTCCTCGATTAAATTCCACGTTCTTGGAAAGCATGGCGAATGTGGATCAAACAAGACGAGTTGATCCACGATTCGTATTAAATTGTAGAATTTGACGTTCTTGATTCAAGGTTTTTGTTGAGCCGCTTGCTACCGCTCTAACGCGGAGGGTGCAGACCAAACAAACATGGCCCGACTCCCTCCATCGTTCTTCTTTATTTGTGTGTTCATCGCGATGGTGACGGCGACTGGTGCCGGCATTTGGCACCGGTGGAACATGAGAACGGCGGTCAGCTCCACGACCGGCCGCGAAGAAGGTGACGACGCAACGACACCACCCTATGGCCACCACCACCCCGCGACCACCGCCGCCCCACAGCCTCCCCGCGCTGCCCCACGACCAACGCCGCCCCGCGACCTCGCCGCGCTGCCCCACGACTCCACCGTCCGCGGCCCCGTTGTGCGTCAGCGGCCTCATCGTGCCGTCCGCGGCCTGTCGCGCTGCCCCGCGGTGCTTTGCCGTCCGCGGCCCCGCCGCGCCACCCGCGGCCTGCCACGCCACCCCACGGCACTCCGCCGCCTGCGGCCTCTCACCGGCCTTGTGGCCCCACGGCCTCTCACCGCCCGCGGCCTCCGCGGCCCCTCGCGGCTCTCGCGGCCACCACACCGCTGCCAGGCTGGGCCGCCAGGTCGAGCCACCCAGCATGGGTTGAGCCGTACCCAGTGGGTCGAGCCGGTTCGACCCGAATCGAGTCGGCTCATGCCGGTTCAGACTGGACCCAGACCCACTATAACCCATTTACGCTCATTTGACCATAACTTTGGCACCAAACGTCCGTTTGACAAAACGTCAGCGGTGCCTGAAACCTTGGAGTGAGACAGTCCCTTTGGTATACCCCACTGGAGTTTTGGATAAAGTTGGGGAATGGTCGGGTTGGATCAGGCATGAATCCAACCCGGCCCTCGGGACTAAAAGGCTAATAACTCACAGACCGGGTGTCTGATTGACGCACCGTCTGTTGCGTTGAGACCCCTATGACGTGGCGGTCCTTTGAGATACTTCTTTGTGAGACTTCGTGGTGGTTGGAGTATCGACCAATGGCTTGTGGAGCGGACCCTCCCAGAGACAAGTGAGCGTAGTGCGGGGACCCTGTAGCTGGCTGTGGCGTGAATAATGAAGAGCAATCTTGTGTGGGTCAGCACTAGGAGATCCTGTGTGGGTCCGCACCTAGCGATCCTATGTGGGTCAGCACCGAACGATCCTGTGTGGGTCTGCACCTAGCGATCCTGTGTGGGTCAGCACTGAGCAATCCTGTGTGGGTTAGCACCGAGCGATCATGTGTGGGTATGCCTCTTAACAGAGTAAGATGATTCAGTAGTTACATCTAATCATCTCTACTACTGTACTTAAGTTATACATGGTGTGAGCTGAGTCTGTACCTGTGTGGTACTTTCCTTCGTGGTAATACCTTGGTGGTATTCTTTTGTGTGGCGTACCTATGTGGTACTTGCCTTCGTGATATTCCTTCCTTTGTGGAACAGTTGAGCTCTGGGCTTTGAGTTGGACTCTGTGTTTTCCTCATGATTGATATGGGTATACTTGATAACTTAGGTATATGTATGGGCATATACCTAAGTAGGGTTTTCAGTTGATTTCATGTTGTGTGGTTTATCCTTGGTGGATTTTGTGAGACCTTATGGGTCTCGGGGTCTCTATTGAGTATTGTTATACTCACCCTTTGTAACGCCCCGACCCCAGCTACCCAGAGTCGGTGCATTACTTCGTAACATTGGCATGATCACAAAAGATCAAGTCTCGAAAGACCGATTAGTTTAGTAGCCTTGGAAACACTAGATACATTCGTAAATGTTACATTACATCATAAAGTGAAAAACTACAATAACAAAGTCTTCATAGTCCACACTCATATCCTCTTCTGACTATCCCTGCAGGTCATTCCTAAAATACTTCTCCACATCCTGGAAAATATTAAAACATTGAAAGGGGTGAGCTCAGATGCTCAGTAAGGATAACAATATTGCGGAAGCTTTCATAAATAATCATTAACATTTAAGGCAATGTACAACTAAAACAAAAGCCTTTTAAACATGAACTTCAACATAATATGACAAAAGTAAAATGAGATAATGCCATTTACTTATTCACATGTTTATTCTACTGGTCGAATAATCACATGCAATATCAATAACCACTTTCATAATGAGGGAATGTATAATGCCGGACATTCTGAAACATTTTTTCAAGGCCTCGGCCAAGACGTCTAAAATGATTAAGGCCTCGGCCAAAACCATAAATCAAATTGGGAAAGGGCCTCGGCCAATTCCACGTCTAGTTGTCTCATGAGATCTACCGATGCATCGAGGAGCTATAGCGGGCTACACCCGTCACTTATTAAGTCCAATACATTCCTCATATGAATAGGTTTAAACATATCATAAACCATAACATAATCGTATCACATAAAACATGCATAAAAGAAACATAAAATTTCCACATTTCAATCACAAGATATCAATACAACACATTGATATAATAAAAATGCTTTTCAAAACCATTTTCAATACCAAAATAAAAGAAAGTTAAAACTTTGTATTTATTTTTCATTAAAAAAATGATGGCTTGTAGAGGAAGCCGAAACTCAAATAATGGTCACGACGGTGGAGAAGTCGTTGTCGCCGCATAAGTACGGAAAGAAAAACATTCCCTTTTGTCGTTTAGCAAAACGCTTCATATAAAAAAGATTCCTTTTGAATAAACATAAAAGTCAAAGGGGTTTATACACCGTATAAAATAAAGTTGTGTATAAAACGAAATATGCCTCAATGAAAGGAGATTGAGACGAAGTCCTTACAAAGATCATTTTTAAAATAAAATAGATATATTATGTGTATTAATTATATGTACACATAAATAAAGTACAAATACAATATAGGACATAATAATATCATGACATAATTTGAAAGTAGAAGATTAACCCAAAGAATAGAAATTGGGTTAGGAAGTTCCCTTACCTCATGTCCGAATTGACTCAACCGTTCTTTAACCTCCTGAATAATAGACTAGAGTTAATATCTACCTTATTAAGAACCATTTTCAATTTCATTATCCTTTTTATATCACTTATTACAATGTTATGAACGTTATGTAATTATTTAAGTTAATAACGGTCGTTTTGTCGATCTTTGGTACTTGTGTCAACAATAACCTTCTTATAATTACAAGTTGTTCATGTGGTAAAACATCCATTATATCCATAATTATATTCATTATTTATATATCATATATATAATATATATACAGTATATACATTCATTTATAATATTACGTAACATTTAGAGGTAAGAAATGAAATGCACTGTTCATGAAGACGGTAAGCCGTACGTACGCATGAACGCTACTTTCATTTCTATTTCGTATTTAATGGGATGAAATCATAATGATATAAATGTATTCCAGTATAATATAGTGTATAATACCATTTACTCCATCCTTTATACATCCCACATATGGCATTAACGATTCAAATCACTTTGAGGGGGCGGTAGTCCGCACTTTCTAAAATGAAATTATCGCGTTTACCCATAATGGAAATCATAAAGTATGTCATAAATGAGAAATACAGAAGCATAAGTAAAACATAAACATATTATATATCATATATAAAAATAGTGACATCTTAATGGCCACCTTTGAAGGTGTTATATGAGTGTTGAACAATCATCGTTTCGTGAGGCAGAAATTCGCCATCCACAGAAACCGTATGTTCTTTAACCATTAGATGTAGGTGTGTGTAAGTGTAGCTAGAATCCTTCTTATAACAACATCCTGGTATATTTAGGATACTGGTTTTGTTACAAAAGAAATGAATAAAAAGAGTTTAGTGGGTTGGAGAAGAAAAATAAAACAAAACAACATTAGAGAAGACATTACCTCAAAATCGGGTAACTCTTTTTGATTTGAGCCAAAGGCTTCCTTGAGAAGAGTTCTGCCCAAAGTGAGGCTTCTAGGAGTAAGAGGGGGAAGTTGGGAGAGTATTTGGGCAGAGGTTGGCCGAGCCAAATGGCTTGAAGGTGTGAATAAGGTGGAAGAGGTGGGGGCCTTTTATAAGTGGAGAGGAGGGGCTTTTTTGGAAAGATTGAAATGTTACATTATTACAAATTGCTTTTCGGATTCTAAAGGTCCCACACATATATAATTCGTGGCTAAGGTGATAAGGGTTCGAAATCTACCCATCCAATAGTCTTTGGACAAGTGTAAGCCTTGTATTTTACATTATCTTTTCATTTTATTAAAATCGTTAAATAATGAGGTCATCGCTGCATCATAATGATGTCATAAATAATATAATTTATTTAATGTCTAAAAACTATAAAAAAAATACTATGATGTAGGAAATCTTTTTAGCTTTATAATGAATATTTATAGTCAAAATTTGGACTTATGTAACCCCACTTAAAAACTGTTTTAGTAAAACAACTCATGTTTGTGTCAATTTAATTTTAACATTAAATAAATATATATTAATGTCATTTTCCAACTAAAGTGGCTCCATGGGGTCCCCAAGTTGACCCATGGGTTGTCTTGGTCTGCCATGACTCATCCAATAGGAGTAGGACAAGTGTCAAGCTCATATCATATTATTAAAACATTGCTTTTACCTTAAACTACACTAATTACCTCTAATCGCGATTAAGAACTTAAAAGTTACTATTCACCAAAAAATTATTATAATCTCATTGAACCACATTTTACTTCTTAATGACAACCATGTATATCGGATTTTTGAAAATCAAATCACAGAAGTGGTAATATTTCATTTAAACAAAAAATCAGTTATTTAACTACCACTTAGTGGTTTCACTATTCATCAAAAATTGAAGTTTTTCAGAACAATGCCAAAATTTCATCCTAAGCTATAATTGATATTCCGAATTCAAAAATGATATCTATTTTACAAAATTCCAAACATATAAGTTGCATTAATTAATTTTATAATTAATTCCCGTTGTCACAACAAATAGCGTGTTTTTAAGAAACAATTTATATCAAAAGATTGACAATTGTTTATGTCCAATTTCAATATTAAATTAATTCTAATGACCACCATTGGATAAAATGTTAAAAATATATTCTATTTATATTTTAAAACCACTAAATAGTATAATTTATCACAATAAATTATTTTGATTAAAAAAGTTGTTTTAAGTATTTTTCACTATTCATAAAAAAATTGGAAGTTCTCAGAAGTTTACAAAAAATTCAACTTAGGATAATTTTGATATTACGAATACAAAAATGAAGTCCATTTTGAAATATAAAATTTCTATAATTTTAAAAAGTGGTTATTACTATTCATAACGGCTACTTTGATTAGTCGCGGTGTTTTGGAACTCGAAGTTGCGTACAATGCAAGCTATTGCATTATTGAATGAGAAGCGTATCGTGGAAGCTCGGGGTGTTACATTCTCCCCTCCTTCAATAAATTGCGTCCTCGCAATTTGAAATTTTTCTTTGAAAGTAAAAGGTTGAAAAGAGAAAATACCTTTGTGGAAAACCCACATCGGAAATAAGATTAATAAAATTTATCCTTAATAAGAGGGAAAGGGAAATGAAAAAGTCACCACCCAATTATGATCTCAATTAGGAGAACATTGGTGGCAATTAGAGACATATAATTGGAGGAAAAATGTAAATATTTGTAGGGAGTTATTGAGGTCATCAATCACAATCAACTGTCAAATTGAGGGCCTCAAAGCCTTCAATCTATGTTGATTTAAAATATCATCAGTTCAACAAGACATAAGGTATTAGGATAACACATTTTTTTTTGTTTTAATATCCCTTTACTAAAGTTTAAGAATTAATTTATTCTTTGAATAAGAGATAGGTATATATATATTTATGCTTGACAATTAGAGTTTCAACCTTCAACTCATCTTTCACTCAAAAAGATAATAGAACTCAAAAATATTATACTTATCCTAATTGTATAAGGTTCCAAATGTTAACACATACCATTTAGATTAGTAAAATTATTTTGTAATAACCAGGGACTTCCTGTAGGCTAGTGGTAGGAAATAAAGGCTTGTCGCACTATGGTTGTGGGTTCGATTCCTGCAGCTTTGTCCGACGCGACGGGTTATGCCCCACCCTACAGGTTGTCCTTTTCCTAAAACTATAGTATTATAATATTCCAAAAATAATTTTCAGAAATGATTTAACCTTAAACAATACTATCCATGGTTCAACTTAATCCATTCCAACCTTCATAGTTATCCAAAATACCTCCGTCCAGACTTTCTCTAAAAGGACTCTAAATTCCAAAATCAATTGTAACATTAGATTCCCCAAACAAAGAAAAGTTTCTCTTATTGTCACATACTAAAAATATGATTACCTTAATCATATTAAAACCTTACTGAAATCAAAAAGTACTGCAGTACAATATTTATATATATCACATTATTCTTATAACCAGAATATAATCCTTGAGTCTAAAAGCACTAATACATTAATTATTCCGCTTCAACTGTAGTCACAGCATAAGATTGGCCTTGATCCCTTGGCCTTTTCTGAGGTAAGTTTCCTTGACGCTTAGGACATTCATTTGCATAATGCCCCATTTCCCTACAATTGCAGCATTCAACTTTGACAGCCTCTTTCTTTCCCTTGCAATCACGAGCCTGGTGACCCTTTTCTCCACATTTATAACAAACTCTCATTCCTTTTAGGCAAGTACCAGGGTGATTCTTCCCACAATTATCACATAATGGAAAATCCTTCTTTCCCTTTTTCCCTTTATCTGTCTCTTGTTCCCACGTTCTCTTCTTCTCTTGCTTTGCTTTGTTGTCATAAGACTTAGAGAATTCCTTTTCTGTCTTGATAGCACACGAGACAATATCTTCGTATGATGAGAAGGATTGTGATACTAAATCTCGACGGAGAAATGGTTTTAACCCATCAAAGAAACGATCAATCTTACTCCTTGGGTTACGTATATAATCGGCATCATGCCTCGCTAACCTTGTAAAGTTATCCTCATACTTTGCGACATTCTCATCCTCCTTCTGCCTCAAACTCAGAAATTGCCTTTCCATATCTGCTCGATGGTCTCGAGGAAAGTATTTTTCTAAGAACAGCTCTTTGAACTCCTGCCATTCCATGTTTGTTAATTCATCATCTTCCTTTGTGTTTTGAATTAGTGACCACCATTGATCGGCATCTCCAGTGAGGCGATAAACTGCCATGACAACATTCTCCCTTTCACTACTCCCCAAGGCATGAAATATTTTCTCTAAGGAATTTATCCATTGCTCAGCTACTATAGGATTTGTACTCCCATTGAAGGTTGGTGGTTGTTGCCTCATGAAACGGTCTAGCATTGATCCTCCACGTTGCGGATCAGGGTGCTCCATACGAGTAAGGTTATTATTCATAACCTGAGTGAGTTGTCCTAGTATGGTAATAAGTTGATCAGCACCAGTTGTATCTCCAGATCCACAATAATTATCTTGAGCAGGAGGGAAATCCCTACACGGAGTGCGTGCATTGATACGGTTTCCATTCCTTCCACTAGGAGCCATTTCTAAACAATGGCATAAACTAGATTAGTTTATGAATCAAAATACATAATTCCGTAATTGTAAAATACTTAACATAAATTGAACTAATTATGGATATAATCCATAATTATAAAAAAAAAATCTTTGAGGAAGTATATACTTGTAACCCTTCATAGTGGTTTGTAAAGAAAATGAGAATTATCCTAAGCATATCCCCCGGGAGTGTCGTAACCAAGAGTGCAGCAAGGCCCGTCGTCGTGCACCAGTTCCCGTTCGAGTCTAGCTCAAAGCGGTGTTTTCGGGTTTTACCCCTAGGTACATCTGTGCCAGAGCCGCCTCTACCTGCTCGTATCCAGACAGGGATGTATTGCTCGGAAAACTCACAAAATCTCTACAATACCAAAATTTTTAGGAAGTTCTTCTATACTAATCCTCAAAGTCGATCTTTGGGCTATGTGCTCTAATCAGAGTTTATCTAAATCTAGCTTCCAAGGTTAGTACTAAACTGCCTCTGATACCAACTGTAACGCCCCGACCCCAGCTACCCAGAGTCGGTGCATTACTTCGTAACATTGGCATGATCACAAAAGATCAAGTCTCGAAAAACCGATTAGTTTAGTAGCCTTGGAAACACTAGATACATTCGTAAACGTTACATTACATCATAAAGTGAAAAACTACAATAACAAAGTCTTCATAGTCCACACTCATATCCTCTTCTGACTATCCCTGCAGGTCATTCCTAAAATACTTCTTCACATCCTGGAAAATATTAAAACATTGAAAGGGGTGAGCTCAGATGTTCAGTAAGGATAACAATATTGCGGAAGCTTTCATAAATAATCATTAACATTTAAGGCAATGTATAACTAAAACAAAAGCCTTTTAAACATGAACTTCAACATAATATGGCAAAAGTAAAATGAGATAATGTCATTTACTTATTCACATGTTTATTCTACTGGTCGAATAATCACATGCAATATCAATAACCACTTTCATAATGAGGGAATGTATAATGCCGGACATTCTGAAACATTTTGTCAAGGCCTCGGCCAAGATGTCTAAAATGATTAAGGCCTCCGCCAAAACCATAAATCAAATTGGGAAAGGGCCTCGGCCAATTCCACGTCTAGTTGTCTCATGAGACCTACCGATGCATCGAGGAGCTATAGCGGGCTCCACCCGTCACTTATTAAGTCCAATACATTCCTCATATGAATAGGTTTAAACACATCATAAACCATAACATAATCGTATCACATAAAACATGCATAAAAGAAACATAATATTTCCACATTTCAATCACAAGATATCAATACAACACATTGATATAATAAAAATGCTTTTCAAAACCATTTTCAATACCAAAATAAAAGAAAGTTAAAACTTTGTATTTATTTTTCATTAAAAAAAATGATGGCTTGTAGAGGAAGCCGAAACTCAAATAATGGTCACGGCGGTGGAGAAGTCGTTGTCGCCGCATAAGTACGGAAAGAAAAACATTCCCTTTTGTCGTTTAGCAAAACGCTTCGTATAAAAAAAATTCCTTTTGAATAAACGTAAAAGTCAAAGGGGTTTATACACCGTATAAAATAAAGTTGTGTATAAAACGAAATATGCCTCAATGAAAGGAGATTGAGACGAAGTCCTTACAAAGATCATTTTTAAAATAAAATAGATATACTATGTGTATTAATTATATGTACACATAAAGAAAGTACAAATACAATATAGGACATAATAATATCATGATATAATTTGAAAGTAGGAGATTAACCCAAAGAATAGAAATTGGGTTAGGAAGTTCCCTTACCTCATGTCCGAATTGACTCAACCATTCTTTAACCTCCTGAATAATAGACTAGAGTTAATATCTACCTTATTAAGAACCATTTTCAATTTTATTATCCTTTTTATATCACTTATTACAATGTTATGAACGTTATGTAATTATTTAAGTTAATAACGGTCGTTTTGTCGATCTTTGGTACTTGTGTCAACAATAACCTTCTTATAATTACAAGTTGTTCATGTGGTAAAATATCCATTATATCCATAATTATATTCATTATTTATATATCATATATATCATATATATAAGGTATATACATTCATTTATAATATTACGTAACATTTAGAGATAATAAATGAAATGCACTGTTCATGGAGACGGTAAGCCGTACGTACGCATGAACGCTACTTTCATTTCTATTTCGTATTTAATGGGATGAAATCATAATGATATAAATTTATTCCAGTATAATATAGTGTATAATACCATTTACTCCATCCTTTATACATCCCACATATGACATTAACGATTCAAATCACTTTGAGGGGGCGGTAGTTCGCACTTCCTAAAATGAAATTATCGCGTTTACCCATAATGGAAATCATAAAATATGTCATAAATGAGAAATACAGAAGCATAAGTAAAACATAAACATATTATATATCATATATAAAAATAGTGACATCTTAATGGTCACCTTTGAAGGTGTTATATGAGTGTTGAACAATCATCGTTTCGTGAGGCAGAAATTCGCCATCCACAGAAACCGTATGTTCTTTAACCATTAGATGTAGGTGTGTGTAAGTGTAGCTAGAATCCTTCTTATAACAACATCATAGTATATTTAGGATACTGGTTTTGTTACAAAAGAAATTAATAAAAATAGTTTAGGGGGTTGGAGAAGAAAAATAAAACAAAACAACATTAGAGAAGACATTACCTCAAAATCGGGTAACTCTTTTTGATTTGAGCCAAAGGCTTCATTGAGAAGAGTTCTGCCCAAATTGAGGCTTCTAGGAGTAAGAGGGGGAAGTTGGGAGAGTATTTGGGTAGAGTTTGGCCGAGCCAAATGGCTTGAAGGTGTGAATAAGGTGGAAGAGGTGGGGGCCTTTTATAAGTGGAGAGGAGCGTCTTTTTTGGAAAGATTGAAATGTTACATTATTACAGAATGCTTTTCGGATTCTAAAGGTCCCACACTTATATAATTCGTGGCTAAGGTGATAAGGGTTCGAAATCTACCCATCCAATAGTCTTTGGACAAGTGTAAGCCTTGGATTTTACATTATCTTTTCATTTTATTAAAATCGTTAAATAATGAGGTTATCGCTGCATCATAATGATGTCATAAATAATATAATTTATTTAATGTCTAAAAATTATAAAAAAAATACTATGATGTAGGAAATATTTTTAGCTTTCTAATGAATATTTATAGTCAAAATTTGTACTTGTGTAACCCCACTTAAAAACTGTTTTAGTAAAACAACTCATGTTTGTGTCAATTTAATTTTAACATTAAATAAATATATATTAATGTCATTTTCCAACTAAAGTGGCTCCATGGGGTCCCCAAGTTGACCCATGGGTTGTCTTGGTCGGCCATGACTCATCCAATAGGAGTAGGACAAGTTTCAAGCTCATATCATATTATTAAAACATTGTTTTTACCTTAAACTACACTAATTACCTCTAATCGCGATTAAGAACTTAAAAGTTACTATTCACCAAAAAATTATTATAATCTCATTGAACCACATTTTACTTCTTAATGAAAACCATGTATGTCATATTTTTAAAAATCAAATCACAGAAGTGGTAATATTTCATTTAATCGAAAAATCAGTTATTTAACTACCACTTAGTGGTTTCACTATTCATCAAAAATTGAAGTTTTTCAGAACAATGCCAAAATTTCACCCTAAGCTATAATTGATATTCCGAATTCAAAAATGATGTCTATTTTACAAAATTCCAAAAATATAAGTTGCATTAATTAATTTTATAATTAATTTCCGCTGTCACAACAAATAGCGTGTTTTTAAGAAACAATTTATATCAAAAGATTGACAATTATTTATGTCCAATTTCAATGTTAAATTAATTCTAATGACCACCATTGGATAAAATGGTAAAAATATATTCTATTTATACTTTAAAACCACTAAATAGTATAATTTATCATAATAAATTATTTTGATTAAAAAAGTTGTTTTTAGTATTTTTCACTATTCATAAAAAAATTGGAAGTTCTCAGAAGTTTACAAAAAATTCAACTTAGGATAATTTTGATATTACGAATACAAAAATGAAGTCCATTTTGAAATATAAAATTTCTATAATTTTAAAAAGTGGTTATTACTATTCATAACGGCTACTTTGATTAGTCACGGTGTTTTGGAACACGAAGTTGTGTACAATGCAAGCTATTTCATTATTGAATGAGAAGTGTATCGTGGAAGCTCGGGGTGTTACACCCTTGCACGGGCTATGCCCGCACTTCGTTGTGTTTGGTGCAGACGACGGATATCGCTGACCGAGGACGAGGGTACCAGGATTGGAGGTAGCTTAGAGGTGGACGTTAGGTGAGGCGAACCGCAGAGACGACAGTTCGTGAGCTGTACCTACCCTTCAGAAAGGTTCCGTGGTGGACGATCCAGGAGCTGCTTCACCTATTAGTTATCTTTTGCTTTCCAGTTTTCCTTGTACTTTCCAGTTGGGCTTGTATTCTGGCCCCTTTTACTTACTGCACTTACTCTGATTACTATTTAGCTTACTTGAGTTCGTATCTTACTGTGTGCTTGGTTGCGTGTGCTTACAGGTTATAAAGGCAATCCCTTCTCAGTTATAGGTAATACGCCTTCGGTGCTAGTCACCAACCCCTGGCCTATGGAAGACGGGCTTGGGGTAGTCACAACACGGGCCTCGGGGGACGGGTCGTGGTTATACGATCCTTCTCCTCCGGTATCGACCCTTGATTTTCCTTAGATCGGAGTAGATCTAAGAAAAGGTGAAAAACTCTCATATAATGATATCTAAGTCGAGAGAAAAATAGAAGAAGAACAGTTGAAGAGGACTCGAGTACTTACCGTTACGCATCCAACGTGATGAACGAAAGCTCGATCAGATACCGGACGGAGGAGATCTCTTGATCCCTGGTTTAGATCTTCAAAAAGTCCCAAATTGAGAGAGAAATATGTTAGTCCCGCATAAACTCGAATTAGGGAGGAAGAAGGGGGTATTAATAGACCATTAAGGGAAAAACAAGAAAATTACCCAGAAAATTAACCTGGGCACGGTTTGTCTGCACAGTTTTTCAAACCGTGCGTAAACCGTGCGAGACGGTTCTGCCCAAACGATTTGGCCACACAGTTTGATCAAACCGTGTGAAAGCCATGCACGGGTACCTAGGAAAAGGGGCGCTCGCACGGTTAGGCCACACAGTCATGCACCAACCGTGCAAGGTGGATCTGTCCGAAAAAACACGATCCGCACAATTTGTCAAACCGTGCGGAATTCCGGCACGGTTTACTCTAAACTGTACGCAAGGCCTGTTTTCTCCAAAAAGATGGGTTCTGGGCTCCGAACAAGCCGCAGACACCCTCAAAACCTTTACTAACTCATTAGGCATCCAAAATAGGTCCAAAGTAAATATTTAGACTGAAAATTAATGGATCCATACATGAGTGAAAACCCGGGTTCTTATAGTCTTCTCCCCTTAAAAGAACTCACCTCCCAAGTTCTCCTTCCAAGGGTAAAGAAACACTGTTTGAGAACAACTCTGGCCATTGGGTACGTACGTTGGCTTCCCTCTCCTAAATCTCATGTTGTACTCGGTCGTGTTGTCATAACACCCGTGTGAGAGGGATAGACTTTCCTCGGAGAGCCTTCGTGCTTCGATCAACGATGCGTACTGGATATTCCTCAAAGGTAGCATTGACATCTAACTCAACTTCCTTGGGATCAAAGGTATGAGACAGGTCGGCATGATATTGGAAAACCTGTGAGACATGAAAGACATCATGCATGACATGGTACCTCTAAGGTAGTAGCAACCGATAGGCAACCGGTCTGACTCTCTCTAGAATCTTGAACGGCCCGACGTAATGAGGCAACAAATTTCCCTATTTCCTTAATCATTTATGCCCTAGACTGGGTGATACCTGAAGGAAAACACGGTTCCCAACCTCAAACTCAAGAGGTCGTCGACGACGATCAACATAAAATTTCTGTCTAGACTGAGCAGTAGTCATACGCTTCCTAATCAGCTGAACCTATTCTGAAGTCTCCTGAATGAGACGAGGACCTAGTATGGCTGCCTCACCTACCTCTAGCCAGCACAAGGGTGAACGACATGACCTACCATATAAGGCCTCAAAAGGATCCATCTGAATTGTCACATAAAAAGTGTTATTATAAGTAAAATCAATGATAGGGATATGCTTCTCCTAAGAACCGCCGAAATCAAGGACACATGCCCAGAGCATATCCTCTAAAACCTGTATCATACGTTCCGATTGTCCATTGGTCTGAGCGTGAAAAGATGTTCTTAGAATCACCTGAGTCCCCATAGATTTCTGCAAACCCTACCAGAACCGTAAAGTGAAACGAGAGTCCCAATCTGAAACGATAGTACATGGAACCCCGTGTAGTCGTATTATCTCACAGGCATACAGTCTTTCCAACCCATCAACTGAGAAAGTATCCCGTATAGAAATTAAGTGGGATGACTTCGTTAGTCAGTCAATGACTACCCAAATAGCATCACTACCCCTCGATGACCTAGATAATCCAACTACAAAATCCATAACAACATCGTCCCATTTCCATTCTGGGACTAGAAGCAGCTATAACAAGCCTGCAGGTCTCTGGTGCTCCGTCTTCACCTGCTGGCAGGTGGAACACCTAGTGATGAAGCCTGCAATCTGACGTTTCATTCCAAGACACCAATACCGACGTCACATATCTCGATACATCTTTGAGATTCCTGGATGAACTGCCCACTGAGAAGCATGCGACTCTTTCATCAACTCCTCTCTCATATCTGTAGGAACCCATATACGTCCATGTAGACACCAAATGTTGTCTATGTCCACAAAACAATCCAGAGGTGGGTTATCTCCTAATATACTCTCGTGGAGAACCAAACCTTCATGATTTGAAAACTACCTACTCTTCACCTTCCCAAGGAGGGAGGAGGTAACTGTTAAGGCTGAGAGATAAGACTGTCTATGACTGTCATGAAACTCTAGATGAAGTTCAGAAAATAGGGTCATTAACTTCCATTTATCAATGGATTTTTGTACGGTATGTGTTTGAGTTTTCTGACTCAATGCATCAGTGACCACATTTCCATTTCCAGGCATATATGCAAGCTCAAAATCAAAGGATTGTAGATATTCGACCCATCTCCGCTGTCTGAGGTTCAAGTCATGCTGAGAAAATATATACTTGAGGCTCTTGTGATCTGTATACACCACAAAGCGCTCACCCAACAGATAACGTCTCCAGAAACGTAAGGCATGGACAACTGCTGCTAGCTCAAGGTTGTGGGTCGGGTAATTTCTCTCGTGAGGCCTCAACTGCCGAGATCAGTACGCAATGACTTTGTCTTCTTGAATCAAAACTACTCCTAGTACAATGCCTGATGAATCACAGAAAATGATATAACCTTTACCTGGTTCTGGAAGAGTCAGAATAGATACCGATACAAGCCTCCCTTTTAGCTCCTGAAAGGATTTCTCACATGTTTTTGACCATGTGAACTTGACACCCTTCTTTGTAAGACCAAAAAATGGTGAAACAGGACTTGAGAAGTCCTGTATGAAATGCCTTTAATACCCATCTAGCCCCAAGAAACTTTGTATATCAAACACGTTATTGGGTTGCTCCTAGGAAACTACAGCACTAACCTTTTCAGGGTCAACATATACTCCTAATTCTGAGATAATATGACCCAAGAAGTGGACCTTGTCGATCCAGAAGTTACACTTAGCGAGCTTGACATAAAGCTGATGCTATCTTAGTGTACCCAGAACGATCTCAAGATGTTTGGCATGGGCGTTACGAGTGAGAGAATACACCAGGATGTCATCCAAAAATACCACGACAAAAGAGTCCAAATAGGGGTGGAAAACCATATTCATCAAAGCCATGGAAATGGTAGGATCATTTGTAAGACTGAGCGGCATAACAAGATATTCATATAGAACATACCTGCTACAGAAAGATGTACGAGGTATGTCTGATGGTCTGACTCGCACCTGATGATAACCCAATCTCAGGTCGATCTTAGAGAACACTCTTGCTCCTCGGAGCTGGTCAAAGAGATCATATATTCAAGGAAGTGGATACTGATTCTTGATCGTAAGTTGGTTTAACCTTTTGTAATCCATGCATAAATGAATATTTTCACCCGACTTCTTATAAAAAAGCATGGTTGAACCCCAAGAGGATGTACTAGGCCGTATAAAACCTTTGGCCTCCAGGTCCTCTATCTGCCGCTTGAGCTTTTGAAGCTCAGTAGGTGTCGTCCTGTAAGGAGTAATGGACACTGGAGCTGCTCCTAGAACAAGATCTATTGTAAACTCTACCTCACTCTTATGAGGTAAGCCATAAAATTTTTCAGGAAAGACTTCCTTGAAATGATCAACTACTGGTGGGAAATCAGTTTCAAGCAAACCCTGATCCTCCATAAAAAGATTTACAATCTGGGCAGTCACTTCACCTAGCCCATGATACTTTGGTCTAGCTCTCCCAGCCTGGACATCCCACTCACCTTTGAAAAGATAGCTTCTACCTTCTAGTGATGTAAAAGAAACTCTGCAGCGATAGCAGTCTACAAAGGCGTGATAGTGGACTAACTAGTCCATCCTGAGAATGACATCAAATCCTGTCATCTCGAGAACAAAGAGATTCCACAAGAAAGGGTAACTACATACCTCAAGGAGACAGTCCCTGCACTGGTGTATGCCCTCCGTCCGTATTCCCAACGGTGTGTCGAGGGTCATTACACCATAGCGGTACTGTATCTCAAGTCTGAGACTTTCCAAGATAGATACAGAAATAAAAAAGTTTGAAGCACTTGTATCAAACAAATCAGAGACAATAGTAAAGGCTACTAGAATAGTACCTCATATTGTAGATGGTCCCACAACCTAATCCTCGGGTATCAGTTGTAAAGCATGCAACTGACCTGATCCACGACCCTGTGCAACAGATTGACTACCACGATCATGATTGCTTTGCTGGCGCTACTGGTGATCAGGGGTCAAACTACCACGACCACGACCTCCTCCTCGGCCAGACCTGCCAGTGCTATTCCAACTCCTCGCCTGATGCGGCGCAAAAGAACTTTCTCCTAAAGGTGGAGCTGAAGTTGATCCTTTTCCACTTGAAGCTGGTGGAAAGGTCCTACAAAAGTGTTGGAGATGACCCATACAACCACAAGATCGACACTCTACAGGGTATATGTCACATTGGGGCTTCTTATGCCCCAGTATTCCACACTGATGACACACCACAGAGCTATCAAAATGGATGCTCTGGATACCACTTCCCTGACAAAAAACCTCGAGGGAACGTTTCCTACCACTGGAAGAACTATTGGCCTGACGCGACACTGATCCTTTAAACCTGGTACTTGTGCCATCCCTTAGGTTACACTCAGTGATAAGGGTATGATCAACTGTTGCAGAAAAGGTAGGAAGGTGAAAGACATTCACCTGAGTTTGGATGGCGTACTAGATCTTATCCTCGAAATTTCTAGCACGTGAAAGCTCATCACCAGCTAGAAGTGGCGCAAAGCACTATAAATCAGTGAAACGTGCTGAATATTCCATAATTGACATAGAACCCTACTCGAGATGCATGAAATCTATGGATCTATCAGCTCTCAGTGCCTAAGGAAAGAACTAGTCATAGAAAGCAGCCTGGAAGTCAACCCATAACATGCCCTGGTGACGATCGGCCTGGGTAACGATATCCCACCAATGCTTGGACGAATCCTGAATCATGTATATAGAAAGCTTGACTCTTCATTCTGGAGGCATTTACAGATTCTCAAAGATAGACAGAGTGACCTCTAGCTAAGAATCAACAGCTTGAGAACCGCCATCCCCTGAAAAAGTAGGAGGATGCTGCTGCTAGAACTCGCGGGTCAGATCAGCCATCGTAAGTGCAGCCCGTGGAGCACCTTGCATGGACTGCATTAGACATCATAAACTATCACAGACTTGGGAATCGATGCCCAGATCAAGAACAACAGGCGGTGGCTCAAGTGACACTCTTGAAAGTATGACTGGTGGCTCAGGGCACACCATGTTTAGAGCATGGTCATCACCACCCTCATGGAGAAAGACACGAGGATGTCGTGACGACATTAGTTTAAAAATTCCAAACACACACCTCAAAACAAGATTAGAAGCATAAGATATCATCACTAATAGAAGATGAATGTAAGAAAACTCACTACCCCAAGGCATACTACCCAAACTACCTGCTTAGACGGCCAGATATCAGTAAGTGCTCAAGTATAAGTTTCACGTCATTTTGCAGTTAATTCTCAGGTTCACTCCTTTACCTTTAATAGACATGACAAGAAAGGATAAGGATGTGCAACCAATTCATTTAGATTCTAGGATTCACTTTATAATGGATAATAATTTTCGATGAATCAGTGCCCATACACCTATCACCAGAAACGACACCCACTTACTTATAGCATAATGGCTCGACTCGGTAAATTACTCATCCCAACCCATGAGGGCCCATACACCTCATGAATTGAGACCGAAAATTACTCAATCAAACCCAATAATAATACATATACAAGAAAATATCACAACATCACTCAACAATCACAAGCATATCAAGCAATGCAAAGCAGTGAAATGCACCTATATGGCATAACAATATGCATGACATGTGAACTCTAGGTGCCTATAATGATGCATGTAACGATGATCCTTGCCCTTATATCATTGAGCTAATGATGAAATAAATTCTCAAAAGAGTAATAATCAACAACACCACACAACATGTGCACCACCCAATGATGGAATAATATCAACTGTAATAGGAAAATAGAACAATAATTTCATTATGGGTAACTTGACTTTTACCCTGAACATGGGTTCGCAAAGCCCAAGCACATCTTATGACCAAGTCTCAAGCGTTCCTATTCTCAAATATATTATCTACAAATAGTAAAGTAAGAAAATTAACCACCTTTGATACCACTTTGTGACGACCCGGACCCGGATGCCACTTAACGGGTGCCCCGAACCTAGTGGACCACATGGCCTCAAGCACATCTTCCTGAATGCCAGAGGCTGCCGACTAGAAGCGAGGGATTAGGGTATGTCTATGGGAAGACTATGCCCTCATTATCAGAGTGTAGCACAACAGAAGTAATATAAAGGAATAGTAAACAGCGGAAGCGATATAAATGATATAAATAAACAACAGAAGCAAAGTAATGCAATAGATAAATGAGAATAACCATAACTGTATCAACTAAAATAGTGGTGATGTAATGTCATGTCACTAGAAAACTGGAAAAAATGGATACAAGACAATAGGGATAACATGTTCCACAAAATAAAAGAAAAAAAGGCTACTCCAAGCATCCTAAGATCCTACTCGGTCATCTGCTATCAAACTCCATCCTATCAGCACACAATCAAGTGTTGGAAGCTGAATGCTTCCCTTTGTAAATACCTACAACCATGTAATCTACTCTGAGTACCAAACGGTGCCCGAAGAGGGTGTGAGATAAATCTCAGTGGGCCACCATCAACGGTGTCTATAACATTCAACCCGTGTAATGGAATATAGCAGTGTAAAGTCATGCATATATAAAGTAAAGAAAGCAATACAAAATAATTGAATACCCAAGTACCTGTTTCAGCCCTCAGATAGTGTCTAAGCATGTAACTAGTTCATTAATTAAGAAATTACCATTTAATGTTAATAGGTCACGTGAGGAATAGTCGTCTCTGACATCAACTCATGATAGTATAAGTAGTGAATGTCCCAAGACATGACAAGACAACCTGAAAATGATATCCAGTGAGGGAGTTCCAGGGTAATAACCAAGGTAACATAGTTCTCGTGGAACGCTAACTCAATAGTATTTGAGTTTAGCTAAGGGGTAAGAGTGTAATCCAAGGAGCATAATCCAAGACAGTCCACAATAAGGTTCCTACTGAGTCCAAGGTGATCGACCAAGGTAAAATGGGGCTAAGCAAAGACAAGGACCTATGGGCTTTCACTATGGCACCTACTAGTCAATGTTGGATCCAAGGAGTGTATCTAAGGTATCCTGTAATAATGAAAGGGACCCTACAGTAGTATACCAAGCATCCAAGGAATAGATAAGAACTGAAGTTTAGGTGGGTATCAACCTAAGCAAACCACATCCTTGAATCGGAATGGGGTTCCTGAGACCCAAAGTATTCTCCTCTCAGAATCCAAGGAGAGCTCAAGTCAATACATTCCTATTTGATATTGTAATCATGTGATAATTAATTTGGTTCAAGTCTTTCCTTCCATTAGTGTGGATAGGTCAAGTATAGGTGCAACCATTTATTTATAGGTCCAAACCTTGTCTTCCATTAGTGTGGATAGGCCAAGTAGCATTCCAACCATTCAATCAAGTCTTAATTAACCATTAAGGCATATTAAATTAGATAGGTTCACTCTACTACCTTCTATTAACATGGAAAGGGGTGCTATGAACATGTAACCTTTATTCAATCTCATTTGATAAGGCCAAGTTATATACTTAGTATACTTTCCATTCCACATTTCTCGTTTAATAATCATTTGAAAACACTTACCTTAGGCGGGTCAAGTGATGAGCATACAAGGTACATTACATTATGAAATCTGTTAGGACCAATAGGGGCCTATATACCCTGAGAGGGGGGTGAATCAGGGTATAAATATTCTTTTTCAAAATTCTTCCTGCCCCACTGGATCTTGACCTCTTTATTACAAGGGTCACTTTGTTTGAACTTGTGTGTTTATTATGACCACTTCTTTTCTTCTTTATTTGATGATGATGCTTTAAATGCAATGCAGGGAAGTAAGCAGGCAGACACAAAGATTTTTACTTGGTTCACCCTCACTGGGTTATGTCCAAGGAGCATACAACAACGATGTGCCGCTGTACCAAATCAACTAAAGCACACTGTTTTTTACAAGGTTCGGGCTAGATCACTTCTATGCACAGGCTCACTACCTTTAAAAGGTTTAGGGTCAGCTCACTACTTTCCCAAGGGTCACTCCCTGTTTCTCTCTCTCTCTGGTTCACTGCCGGTGGAGAGGATCACCTTCTTACTCTTCCTTTGCTCACTGCTCTGGAAAGGATCCACTCACAGTTTATAGACCTGTAGGTCTCTTCATTATCACTAATGAATGCATACTCTATTGTATGTATATGCTCTGTTGAAGTTCCACTTTCACCCGTAGATGAATCTCACTTTGCACCGAAGGTATCAGGCAATCTTACAGCTTTCACGCAACCCTTAATCACTGTCGTGCTTCAACCATACCTGGCGCCCTTCTCCAAGCCGGCAACCAAGTCTCGACATGCAAGTTAAAAATGGTGTGCAAGTTCACCTCAACCACTTGCGCGACACTAGCTTCTGCAACTCCAAACTTGCGCGACTCATACCCTTTTACGCCCAAACCAATATTGGTGCGCAACCACCAACTGTCGCACTTCTTCAAAATCTGGCGCGCAAGTGTCACCAAACCACTTACGCGACACCCCCTTCTTCAACTAAAAACTTGCGCGACTCACTTCTTTTCTCACCCAAACCACTCTTCACGTGCATTAATCAACTGGCGCACAACTTCTACTTGCGCGACCACACCACCACTTGCGCGACCACCACACATGCGCAACGGGAGCTCTGATTTTCTTTAAGTGTTAAACTCTATTACCAAATGAGGAGGGGTCAACCTCTATTTATAGGAATTTGGACACCCTGTGCGATGGCGCGCAAGTCTCCCCTCGGCGCACAAGTCTCGGCGCGCAAGTCTCGGCGCCTAATTCTCTGCCGCACAAGTCACTTGTGCGACCAACCCTCAAACTTGGGCGCCCCTTTTCCCTTTGCCATATTTTGATGTTCTGATCTTGAAAAACATATGGCGTGCAAGTTTCCTCTCCTTCAATAAAACGGCGCGCAAGTCCCTTTGCCAAAACCACTTTTCTCTATTTGTCGATTTTAGGCCCAAAAATTTGGCAAACACTGGAAAACGACGCCATCTTGTATCTGCTCTTTTTGTACCACCTCCAGATCATTTATTCCTTTGTCGACGTTCTTGAATCAAACATGGATCATTAACCACGACCCTTGAACTCGACATTCCACCATGAAATCCTATTTTTCAACAAATTTGTACGTCATGGTTTGCTTTGTCAACAATCGCAACACAGATGTCCACTTTGTCAACAAACACAATTACCTCAAAAATGATTCAATGATACCTTGAGGGATTTTTTCCCAACGAAATCCTCATTAAACAACAAACCATTTATTATATGAAGGATCACCTTTAGGAAGGTCAAGCAAGGGCACACTTGAATGGTGAAATAAATGTGTCAATAACACTAAAAACCCAATTATGACATAACCTTTGACATGAGGCAGATTGAGTTGTGGGTGTAACAACTAACAAATAATCACATATTTGGAAAGATCATAACCATACGATTCTAACAAGTATAATCATGACATGTAAATTTAAGAAACGACCCCTGATGGAATCGATGGGCCCCACATGAATATTCCAAAATCAACGAACTTTAGGGATGAGTTATAGACCACCCACCTTAGGGTTGTACGATCCTTCTCCTCCGGTATCGACCCTTGATTTGCCTCAGATCAGAGTAGATCTAAGAAGAGGTGAAAAACTCTCACATAACGATATCTAGGTCGAGAGCAAAAGAGAAGAAGAACGACTGAAGAGGACTCGAGTACTTACCGTTGCGCATCCAACATGACGAACTGAAGCTCGATCAGATGTCGGACAAAAGAGATCTCTTGATCCCTAGTTTAGATCTTCAAAAAGCCCCAAATTGAGAGAGAAATAGGTCAATCCCGTATAAAATCAGATTAGGGAGGAAGGGGGGATTAATAGATTGTTAAGGGAAAAACTGGAAAATTACCCAGAAAATTAGCCTGTGCACAGTTTGTCTGCACGATTTATCAAACCGTGCATAAACCATGCAAGACGGCTCTACCCGAATGATTTGGCCGCACAGTTTGATCAAACTGTGTGCAAACCATGCATGGGTACCTGGGAAAAAGGGGAACTCACACAGTTAGGTCATACGGTCGTGCGCCGACCATGTGAGGTGGCTCTATCTGAAAATTCATGATTTGCACGGTTGCATGGTTTTCTCTAAACCGTACGCAAGACCGGTTTTCTCCAAAAAGATGGGTTCCAGGCTCCGAATAAGATCCGAACACCCTCAAAACCTTTACTAAGTCATTAGGCATCCAAAATTGGTCCAAAGTAATGATTTAGACAAAAAATTAAAGAATCCATACCTGAGTGAAAAACCGGGTTCTTACAGTAGACTATTAATGAATGACAATTTTTGAGTTCTGACCCACATTTATCGTAGGGCACGAAAAAAGCAAATTTATTTTCCTAATGCAGCACAAATGCTAACCAGGTTCATCTTACTTAATGAGCTTCACAGTTGTTCGCCTACTTAATCTAATTCACTTAAATTACTTCTTTTTGGTTATTTTTATTTATTTTATGAAAGCGATGTAATTTAAATGAAAGAAGAGAGTTCAAAAATTATACTAACATGTAATGATAGAATGTGATTAGCAAAGAAAGATCTTAGCCTTTGTGGTTTGGTTTATGAGTTACATACTCACTCAAAATTAAATTTTTTTTATTATCCAACACTTTTAAGGAAAAAGTGAGAAACCATAGTTTACGCACAAAAGGAAATAACCAAGTCCTTAAAATGCAACTTCATCCTACCAGTATCAATAGCCCTAAAAATTTTCCACAAGATAGAGCTTACCGGAGTGTCGGGTTCCTTCATAAGAAGATATTCAAACCTTGATGCCAACTTTTCCTAGGATTTGATGTACTCATCAATGCTGGTTTTTCCTTTGTTGAACCCCTTATTAAGAAGAGATCTTGCTTATCAATCCATGTGCATTGTTCCTCATTAGGAGCCACCCTTAGGGCCTTTGCCATCATTTTTTCATCCTCTTCATCATGAGCATTAATTGTCAGACCAGTTTTGTCAATTACCTCGTCCGAACTCATGAGCAGTTCTAAGGACTGTTCGGGTATAGCATCAAATTCCTGCTTTTGGCAAGTAGCCTTGGTGAAAGATTGGGTATCATCGAATGTTTTCTTTGCTTTCATCTTCTTTGTTGATCGGGTCTCCATCGGTAGAGGTAGGAAAGAGTAGTCCTTCCTCTCTTTATGGTTGCCCCTCTTACTCTTGCTCCTCCTCGGGCTTGGGAGATGGTCATCTGGTATCTCCTCCTCTGAATCACCTGTAGAAAGGCAACCATCATTGGGTTCATTTCCAGAAACCTTCATCCCATCCAATACTACCCTGGTCGAGCCATCCTCTGGAACCTCATTCAACAGCTGTGCAAAATAGTTGCCCAACACAATAGTATCAACCTCCCTTCTGGGGATTACTATAATCACAACCTCACCATCTGAACCAATACTCAAAGCAGTACTTCCTATATGAGCATACCTTGGCATTCTATCCGCTTTTGCCTTTTCATTATTACCACTCCTTACACACACCACTTCAACATATGATGCACCCATTTTGTAACCTCCCACCACAAGCCCATTGCTGCCATGGGACCCCTCAGGTAACTTAGGTTCCAGATCTCTCTTCGGCCACCTCTGTTCCAAGGGGACCTCCACCGACATGAAAAATTCCTTTCTCACCCTATGGAAAACATCTACCATGAAGGGGTTCTCCTGTGGTTCACTATGTGATTCATTTATCTTAGTCTCTGCACTCTCTTGCCCCTTCCCAACAGGCTCATCTGTAGTCTTAGGCACAAAATCCTTGATGCCACCAATACCAATTGCCTTTAGTTTATCAAATTGGCAAGACCCGCGTTTACAGTTTGCCGATGCATGGCCCAATCGCTTGTAATCAATACAGAAATCAACCAACGACTCATAAACCACCTGCTTCTTACAACAATATTCATCGCCTACTGTAATCCAAACGAATTCAGATGGCTCTCTTGAAACATCGACTTCCACACACACGCGGGGATTCACAGGGTGACATACCGCTTTGGTTTGGTTATCAGAACACAAACATCTACTGACCATGTTCCCAAGCATCCTAATTATTGAAGGATTTTGGAATGGAAGAGGAAGATTGAGAAAAGTCACCCAAATCACCACTGAGGGAGAATCCTGCTTCATATGGAAATTGTAAGACCATCTATGCAGATAAAAACGGGAACCGTTGCAGTTGCGAGGTGCAGCTGAACAAGATTTAATCATGTATTCCTCTGACATTAATCAAATCATTATATTCATGTTATCAAGTAATCCCACAGTATCCCTATCCTGTAGATCCTAAGATCTGAAAACAAACATGTCAAAGGTGTCCACCGAAGGCCTCCTCTGCAAAAAGAGAGCAATCAGTGTTCAATTGAGAATCAAAGAAGCTTCGTTAAACTTGAAAATCGAAAGCGGAAGGTTAGGGAATCCTTCGTAAATCTCAGGCACCTTCGGACACAACGAACAGTGCGGGAACGGAGAGAGAAACTCGGGATTAGAAAAGGGTGATAAGTTAGATGACACACCTCAATCGAGAATGTGACATCTTACAGGACCTGACTCCATTGTATGTCATTTCATCCACTATATGACTCAGCTTCATCGTATGAAAATCTTGTATCCATTAGAAGGAAGGGAAAATATTTAATAAAAGTATATAAATGAGTTTGAGTTTAGAGTTGTGGTGGACAACTTCCACACTCAGGAGCTTCAGTCTTTCTCTCTACCAACGTAAATAAAACATATGAATTTACAGACAAAATGAATGGAAATGCCACCTACCTCCCCCAAGCCAAGCCTCAGGTTAACCCCTCGTTTTTTAGGCTAAGAGGTCACTGTGAAAAGAAAGAAGAGAAGAATAGAAGAGAATAAAATAAAAAGAATATAGGAGAGAGAGAGAGAAATAATATAAAATAAAATAATGAGAGAGGGAGGGAAAAAGAAAAGAAAATAAAAGAAAATAAAATAATAAAAAAACAGGCAAGGTGAATAAATTAGAAGGAGAAAGATAAGGAGAAGGAGAAGGAGAGGGATATTTGGGTGACACTTGATTGGAGAAAAACACATGCATGAATTTATTTAATAAAAGAAAATTAAAATTACATATGAAATAAAAATAAAATAAAATAATAAAAGAAAATAAAAAAGAAGAAAAAACAGCATGGCCAAGCAGAAGCCTTCTCCTCCAGGAAAGTGCGGTCTTGAACTCCTCTAAGCAATGGCGAGACATCTTCTTTTATAGACAGCAAGGAATGACATCCTCCTCTGAAGGTCAAGGTTGTGTCTTCATAAAAGAAGATTTAGATCCCCATTTAAAACACATTCAAAGATCCTCTGAGGATCATGGGTGTTTCTTGTTTTGTAGTAGACCAAGTCCAGCGGGGCAGCGACTTCTTTCCATATGCATGGGGTGTGTGGGGGCGTGGCAGCAATGGTGTATGGCAATGAAAGTGCTTTGGTGGTGCTTGACAATGGTGTTTGAGTGTGGGGAAACAGTGGCGATTCCTCCTCCATATGGCCTTCATAGTGGCCGGATGAAGCTCGAAATAGCTTCATGGTGATCGATCGAGGCTTTGGAGGCGATCCATAGTGGACTTGGTGATAGGGTGGCTTGAACCTTGTAGGTCTGGAGCAGGTGCTCTCGTGATATTTATGGAAAACAGAGTTTCCCCATGACTATGTCACCAAGAGGGCGAAGATGTTGTCAAGGACATGAGAGACCTGGGATGAGTCCTTGTTAGGTACTGGGACGACGCAGTGGAAGCTAGTGGGCCGAGAATTTAAATTTTTTTGCATCACTGGAGTGACGTAACCCTGTCAACTTTGGTGATCGTGTCCCGGTTCGGTCTGAGGATCACGCAAGGTTTTAAACAGATCACAAATAAATTGAACATGTACATGGTTCGATTCTGTCGTGTGCAAGTCCACTGCAAGTCACTGGCGATCGTTGCTCGAAGACTCCGACGTCGAAGCCCTCTAGATCGTCCACACACGCCTCACAAATCTTCTAGCGCGTCGTTCGTTGAGATCTGGGTGCGAGCGCGGATCTTCAACACTCACTTCAGCGCAGTGACGATCACCGCAAAACAAGATCCTTCAATCCGAGATGGATGAACTTGAAGATCTTCCTTCGCTTGAGAGACTCTCTCTAGATTCCAGGAGGAGAGAGAAGCTCTCAAATCCAACACATGAATAGTTACATGGGAGAGCCTCTCTCTAACTTATATAGGGAATTTTTAAAACACGTTGTATGGAATCCCGACCCCCGTGTAATAAACTTCTGCTATATAAGTGTTATAAATAATTATTTATGACAAATAAAAGTATGCCATAAATAATATTTATAATTTATCACTTACTCGTAATATATATATAAATATATTACATGATAAATTTGAGTCTTTAACTCGACTCACACCTCCTTCTAATATTAAATGAACCTAGGATATTAAAATCCATTCGAATAATACTAATACTTGTATTTACTATATAACTTGTAAATACATGTTATAAATAAATTCAACTAATTATTCTAAACTTGAATAATTAATGAATTTATTTATTCTTTGGTGATCCATAGAACTTGGATAGTACTCGGACCCTTTGGCAGGGCCCACCAAGTTCTATATTCCTATTCCCAGAATAGGGCAGATTCTCAAAGTGCTATTATGTGTGACCCTCTAGACCCTTACCTCAATAACAATAAATAATATCCACCGACCAAGAGAGGGGTCTAGCAACCCATCAAGGCCCCTATAGAGATAAGGCAAAGTCAAAGCAACGATTGCCTTCCTACGAACACAGTCCGTGTAATATAATTTCTTCTACCCACCATGCTTAAAGAAAAGGTGACATCAAACCTCGTACATAGCATGTAATACATGATAAAACCCACTGCCGAAGCATAAGGGACTCTACTCATTCTGTCAATCTCCTCCTGTGTTTGTGGATGCATTTTCTTGTAGTGATTTACACCATGTGACATAGGTAACAATCCTCTATTGGATTGTCCCATACTGTACCTTTTGATCACCTTGTCAATATATGTACTTTGACTTAACCCAAGCAGCCTTTGAGATCTATCTCGATAGATCTTGATCCCTAGAATGTAGGTTGCTTCACCTAAGTCTTTCATGGAGAAGCATTAATTTAACCAAGTCTTAACTGACTGTAAGACTTGTACCTCGTTTCCCATAATTAATATGTCATCAACATATAATACTAGAAAAAAAATGGCATTCCCTTCAACCTTTTTATAGACACAAGGCTTGTTTTCATTTTTAACAAAGCCAAAATTTCTAATGGCCTCATCAAAACGAACATTCCATGATCTTGATGTCTACTTCAATCCATAAATGGATCTCTACAGCTTGCATACTTTATTGGCATTCGTTGACTTAACAAACCCTTCAGGTTGAGTCATATATAAGTCTTCAACCAACTTCCCATTTAGAAAAGCAGTTTTGACATCCATTTTCCAAATTTCATAATCATAAAAGGCTGCTATTACAAGCAATATTCTGATGGATTTAAGCATTGCTACTGGTGAGAAGGTTTCATTATAGTCAATACCTTGATGTTGTCTGAAACCCTTTTCAACCAGTCTTTCTTTAAAGGTATTAACCTCACCATCCATGTCCAGCTTCTTCTTAAATACCCATTTGCATCCAATGGGATTTACATCAACTTGAGGGTCTACCAAAATCCAAACTTGATTTTGGTACATGGAATCCATCTCAAAATTCATGGCATCTTTCCATTTAGAAGCTTCTTTGCCTTCTACTACTTCCTTATAGGTTAGAGGTTCACCATCTTCAAGGAATAATGTGTCACCGAACTCGGTGACAAGAAAACCATAACGCTCTGGTTCTCTAACCTCTCGCGTAGACCTACGCAGTATATGTGTCTCAGGAACAACTTCTTCTTCCACTTGTTCTTGTGGAGATTGTTCCTCTACCAGCTCTTGTGCATCTCGAGCATTAACTTCATCAAAGTCAATCTTGCTCCCACTATTTCCAATAAAAATGTGTTCCCTTTCTAGAAATGTGGTGTACCTTGCCACAATGACTTTTCTATCTAAAGGGTTATATAGGTAATATCCTCTAGTTTCCTTAGGATAACCTATAAAGATGCACTTAGTACTTCTGGATGCTAATTTGTCACTTGGTAAAGTCTTGACAAATGCCTTGCACCCCCATACACGTATGTGTGTCAGGTTGGGTTTCTTTCCATACCATAACTGATATGGAATCCCATCTGCAGCTTTAGTTGGTACTCGGTTAAGGGTATATGTTGTTGTCTGCAAGGTGTATCCCCAAAAGGATAATAAAAGGGTTGCATGACTCATCATTGATCTGATCATGTCAAGCAAGGTCCTATTCCTCCTTTCACTAACATCATTCCATTGTGGTGTATAAGGAGGAGTGAGTTGGGATACTATCCCACACTCCTTCAAGTGATCAACAAAAGCTTGGTTAAGATATTCTCCGCCTCGATCTGAGCGGAGTGCTTTTATCTTCTTACCAAGTTGGTTTTTTACTTCATTTTGGTATTCCTTAAATATTCAAAAGGAATCTGATTTATACCGCATTAAGTAGATATAGTCATACCTACTATAGTCATCGGTAAAAGTAATGAAGTATAGAAAACCACCCCTTGCCTCTACTGGAAATGGACCACATACATCGGTATGTATTAATTCCAGCACTGTAGAACCTCATGTAGTCCTAAACCAATATAAGAGTGAAGCAAATCAAACCCCATAAAACATGGTTGTAAATAATCAAACCTTAAAAGAACTAACCACCCAAGATGGGGAGTACCAACTTGCGTACGTCAAATATCCTGAGGAAGCATCCAACTTTGAGCAGAGATCGAGTATCATCCACCTCCTTCCTAAATTTCATGGTCTTCCTAGTGAGGACCCTCATGAACATCTAAAAACGTTTCACATAGTGTGCTCCACCATGACCCCAACACGTGTTTGAGGACCTCATAAAGTTTAGGATCTTCCCTTTCCCTGTTGATGGTGTGACCAAAGACTGGCTACAATATCTACTTAACACCTAGAATGACCATAAATGACCCTTTTTAGAGAATTTCTTCCCTGCCACCAAAATTGCATCTATTATAAAGGAAATATGAAGCATTAGGCAATTATAAGGAGAGACCCAACATGAATATTAGGAGAAACCCATCATGAATATTGGGAGATATTCCAAAGTCTTTGGTCAAGTTTCCCCTACCACCAAATTAGTGAACAATTGATAATTCAATACTTTTATGAGAGACTTTTCCCCATGGATCATGTCATATAGATATTTTAGCTGGTGGTGCCCTAGTTGGTAAAACCTCTACCGTCAGTCATGAATTAATATCCAACATGGCTCAAAAAGCCCAACAATTTGGTACACAAGTAATTTCACCCACTCAAGGAGTTCACAAAGAAAGTCATTCATCGCTAGAACAAAAGGTATATAATAAATTTGATGAATGCATACTCTTTTAAGACAATTAACTCATGCCCAAGGTAATTCAAACTCTCCGCCCATTCCATTACATTGTGGTATTTGTTCTGATAATACTCATTTCTCCTATCAGTGTCCCCAACTTCAGGATTTATTTGAGTCTTGTGCAATAGTGTTCCCCCAGAGTCCTTTTCAGAAAGAATCTCCCTTCAAGCAAGAGAAATGTAGGCCAAATACAAAATTTGGGTGGAAAGCACATCCACAATACTGACATGGAGGAAACTCAAGCTACCCCAAACAGAACCGATACCCATAAGGACAAGGCACACATCATTTTTATCTTTCACCTTCTCAGAATAACCCCCTCCTCCCAAATCTAAACTAAGACTTGATGACATAGTGAAGAAAATGGCACCACAAAACCTCCAGTTCCAACAAAACACATCGTCTATTCAAGGCCTACAGACTCAAGTTGGACAACTAATAAACACCATCGAAGAGATAAAGATGCAAGGTACTGGACAACTACCATCTGGACATGTTTTCAATCCCAAGGACAAAGGTAATGTATGTGTTATCACACTTTTTAGAGGTAATGAAACCACTCTATCCAATGATTATATACAACAAGTATGTCCTCCTCTTGAAAACTCTCTCTAACCTCAAAATATTTAAGGGAAGAAAAACAAAATAAAAAATTGTAAAAAAGTTATCATTGAAGATTCCTCTGAACAACTGATTTATCTTCCCTTCCCCAAAGACTCTCAATCTAAGAAAAATCTTGATATTGAAATTGATAGATCATAGACACATTTAAAGAAGGTAAAAGTTAGCATTGCACTCTTGGATGCAGCTAAACAAATTCCTCACTATGCTAAATTTCTTATAGAACTTTACACCCACAGACAACGACTGAAGGGGAATGAGAGAGTCAACCTTGAAAGGAATGCCTAGGTCTTGATATAATTAACAATACCAACAAAATGCAACTATTCACGAACTTTTATGACACCATGCACCATAAGTGAGACTTTCTTTTCTGGTGCCATGTTTGATTTAAGTGATTCAATTAATGTGGTGTCTCACTCTATGTATAATTCTCAGTGAGGTGGAGAGATTCAACCAATTGGCATCATTGTGCAACTTGCCAACTGGAGTACAACACACCCAATAGGAGTGATCGAGGACATCCTTGTGAGAGTGAATAATCTCATCTTCCTTTTAGACTTCTACAATCTTGAGATGGAAAATTTCTCGACCTAATGACATGCTCCTCTTATACTGAGAAGACATTTCCTTAAAACTACAAAGACAACCATCAACATTCACAATGGTATGCTTTCCATGGATTTGGAGGGGGGGAGAAAAGGTATGTTTTAATGTCCTTAATGCTATGAAACTCCATGTTGAAGAGCACTACACTCTTCTCATCTATTCGTTAGAAGTTCTCTCCAACGACACACACACACAACATTCTCTCCTCAACCCACACTAATTCATTTTCCCCTTATTCACTCTTTGATGATTTGGGTTGTAATTGATGTTTTGAGTGCTGGGTGTGTTTGGAAAAAAAATGTGTTTTTTGTTTTTGTTTTAATTGATGAGTGCGTTCATTCTGAAGTACCCATGACCATTGATGATTCTGCTGTAAGGGTTGGTGTCCTGAGAACCAACTGTTTTGTACTTTGATTACATGAATGTTCACTTATTATATATTGTTCATTGTTCTGCATGGCTATAATATAATAATGTCCTGGAATATTTGTTGCATTAATAAGGTCATAGCAGATCCCCGCTATGATGAGAACCTTGAAATGCTATAACAATATTCTTAAATAAAGTTCTGCGGTTGGATGAAATACTATGATAGGACACATAGTATACAGACCATCATGTGTGAGTACTCGTAAGAAGACGAGACTCTCTCATGGAGTTCGCACTTGGTAATCTCCAAGATGGGAGATTATGAGAACAAACCCGCCAGTAGTAATTCTCCATGTCTTGGTGTCATCAGATATTGCTATCTGCGAGCGTGTGTAATGGTCCTTAGACTGGAAGATTATCATAAACTCATGTCATGACTTGCGCACTTAGATTTATTGACGAAAACCATCACGCAGACAGTTGGCGGGAAGTAGGGTACGTTGGGTGCGTCATGAGTGACATGTTGTTAATGGATAAGTCGAGGAAGGATTTGTCCCTTCCATTTATAAAAGTTGATATCCCGGCCCTTTGATTGAAATAGAACTGTCGCATTAAATTCCATGGCCATGGTGTAAACGACGAGTTTATTTCAGGTAGTCAAAGAACGACGGATCAAGCATATAGGTTTATGACACTTCCATGAAACCTGCTTGATGAGATATTGAGACAAAGGGATTAAATTACATAGTAAGCGTTCGTATGAGGTGATACGTCAATGCGGTGTCAACTTATTTCTCTTGGGTGCCTTGACCCGTTTCTAGACAGTAATCTTGGACTTTAGGCAAGCCCGCCTAATGTCAACGAGAAAGAGGCCTAGAGGGTCACACACTAAGTGTATCCAAGTATCTCAAGTTGAATAAAGATTATTCTCGTACATGGTTTAATAATTATTCAAGGAAGCCTAAGTTGTTTTAAATGATGGAGGAAAAATAAAATAAAACAAGTACACACCGTGTATTATTAAATGTACACGCCGTGTAGTTTTATTTTGGAAAGGAAATGAATAAATGAAAACAAGATATACACGCTGTGTATATTTAATGTACACGCCGTGTAGTTTTCAATGAAAAACAAGTACACGCCGTGTATTTATTATTACACGTAGTGTAGTTTTTCCAGTCGGGATTTTGAGGATATAATATTGTTTTAAATGATATTTATTATAATCAGGGTGGGCGCATGTCAAGGAATTATTTATTCGACATGGGGGTTTTAAATAAAGAGTCGATGAAATAAATAAAACGCCTAACGCGTTTATTTATTGTCATAACTCTATAACCCCACACACCCGATTATAAATATCCTCACAACCCCAACTCTTTTCCGACACACAAGAGAATCGTTGTGCACAACATCTCTGGAGAATTCTTTCAAGGCCGAAAGAACCTCTTCCTCCAAGAACGCTCTCAAGACCGAGAGAGATCCTCTTCCATCGGATCAAGACGATCTAAGGCGGACAACGCAAGCAAAGGCTTCTCCACGCTAGCACCCGGAGAATCCTTTGGCGACGTCCAGAGATACGAGGTACACGTGTGGATCACCGCTAGAGGGAGTCTACACTTGGCTTCTGCGACGCAACGACAGATCACATCGACAACGTGATCGAAAACATCAACAAAGAAAGAACACCCAAAAGGTATTTCTTTATAATTAATTAAATTAATTATAATCAACCTGTAACGATCCTTGTTTGTGGTTCCAGGACAAACCATCTTCTTTGTCCTTTTCTGTGATTCGATCCGTGGAGACTGGCGTTTATCGTCGTATTGATCTCAGATTGATCATTGCTAATGACAAAAAGCCAAGTGGGCACATCCACCCACGTGCTTCTGCTGCGCCCGGAACCTTCAAATGGTATCAGAGCGAGGTTACAACGTTGATTATAGTTATTTAATTTTCGTTGATAATTTATGCATTCATATTTGATTCAATTCGAAATAAATCGTTCTATAAATCTGAATTAACGAGATCTATTCTTCCTCCTTCGTTTCTCGATTCATATCACAGAAACGACCTTTTAATTTTAATTTTGATTAAAATAAAAACGAGGAACTCATCCGGAGGAGCCGCTCTTTCTATCTGTACAACACGGGATTACACGGCGTGTAATTAAAACTACACGCCGTGTACTTAGGTTCAACGAACCGGCACTGGTCCGCCAAACCACGCCGTGTGAATTGATTATGCCTAAGTTTTAATCACGCCGTGTTGACCAGAATAGAACGGCGTGTGGAAACCGGAATACACGGCGTGTATGTTGGAACAACACGCCGTGTAGTCCGTTCCGACCCAAGTGAAACCGTGTACAAAGATAAGTCGCGTACCGCGTACACGAGATCGCCAGGCCGGTTACCGCGTAACAAGGAAGTACACGCCGTGTATGATTCATCTACACGCCGTGTACACTAAAATTTCCAAAGTACAGAAAACACGCCAAAGCCCCGGCGTGTACTTTGGATAAAGTGTGAAAAGAAAAATACACGCCGTGTAATTATAAACTACACGCCGTGTACTTTCCAGAAATGGAATTTCACCAGGTTTCCTCCAAATCTACAAAGACCCGTACAAGGAATATGGATGAGAAGAATCTCAAGGAAATTCAGAAAGGAATTTAAGATAAAGAATTGATTAATTATAAGATCATAATTAATTGAATTCGAGCGCGTCTTATCTTAAATAAAAGAACGATTGAAAGAATTTGAATTCTAAATATGCGTAAATGTCGTTGCATACTATGGATGATCATAAGCTAGGCCTTCGTCCCCTTTGCCTTGCCCTTATTTTTCTTGATCACCATAATGACAGATGAATTGGTATTTTTCATATTCTTATCAGCTTGGCAAACTAAATCCAAAAGGTCTGGGAGCGACTTTGTCATATCATTCATATTATAATTGACAATAAAAGTCGAGAAGCTTGACGGTAAAGAGGCAAGAATGAGATCCAATGCTAGTTCTTGGTTCAGTTTGAACCCAAGGGCTTCAAGCCTCTCAATATACCCAATCATCTTGAGTACGTGAGGACCAGCTTGGCGCCCTTCTGCTAGCCTGCACTTATAAAACGCACTTGAGATCTCATACCTTTCTTGCTTGGCCCTCTCCTCATATAGTTCTTAGAGATGTAAAAGAATCTTGTAAGCGTCCTCATCCTCATGCATTTTTTGCAATTGGCTGGACATGGATGACAACATGATGCATTGTACATCAAGCGCATCGTCCACATGCTTTCTCCATTTATCTTTTTCCACCTTACTTGCTCCCTGAGGAGGCTCAGCAGGAATTGTGGATTCCAGCACATATAACTTCCTTTATTGGCGTAGTACTATGCGCAAGCGCCTGTACCACTCCTAGAAGTTATTGCTAATTAGGATATTTTCTTTATCTAAAATTGATCGCAGTGATAAAGTACTTGTGGTGTTGGTGATTGCCATTTTGAATCTACAACAGATAAACATTTAGCAATTAACACTTTGTCTTGATTACCTTTTGACATTTATGATTAATAAATTATTATATCATTTTAATGTCTCTCACTATTTTAGCGAACCTTAATAGCCCTCACTATTAGATTCAGAATACTCTGTCGCTTGAGTATTCTAGTGGCAAGGATCCTCGAAACCTCCCTCATTGTCTACAAGATATTGTTATGCCACTACTTGGAGGGTTTCAAGGTAGGCACTATGCTGGCCGACCACTTGTTCTTGTGGTTCCTTGTATTGTTGAGTAAAGTCCTAGATTTTGGAATCTAAACTTGATTCCCTCAACATCTTGCCTCTAAAGTAATAGCAAGTTATCTAAGGCTAATCCTTGACTACTTACTTTAGTTAAGTCAACCCGATTCTCCCATGAAAATGTCCCGGTAGTAAGAGGCACTCTCAACTATGGCTGACGAACACCCCAAACAGCCGGTTTTGTTTAGATGTGAGAAATGGAAGGCTTTTAGACTTAATATATCTTTGAGGGATTTTTATATTTATTGACAAATATAATCCTTTTCTATTTATTATGTTCAAACTGGGTTGTCGCACTCACAACTGAACATGCAACGGAATATAATTTGTCACATCTTTATGCATTTTATCTTGTTTATTATTCTATGTGATCACGCAATAATCATGCAGACGCATAAAATAATAAACTATGCATAAAGTAAATCATGCAATCTGACTGGTCTTGAGCATTCTATAATGATCGATCCATAACTGATCAATCATTACCCAGGGGCATCCATACCTGAGTCGAAACGTGACTCGCGTCGCTTCTGACCCCAGTGCAAAGCGCTCAACTCCTGTCTGGACTATCGCCTCGACATGGCGGGGTTTGCATCTCGGATCGTCACCGTATAATTACAAATATACTCGCACGCAGGCAAGGGGGTCTGGGGTACAAAATACAACTAGTGCAATGGACGCGCATGCCCTTATACATATTTGAATTAAAAGACGATTCACAGACCGTCATTTATCTAATTAATTATTAAAATCATCATACACATTGAATAAATAATTAAATAAATAAAGTCATACATGCACGGGTCAGTCGTTAGCTCAAGACCAGTCGGGGTAAAATATGCGCAATAAAATCAAATTGCAATAAATTTAAATAGTGCGAGTGTTCTAATAAATTAAATGAATTTGGTTTAATTTAAATAGTTTATTTATCGGTTCCAGTTATTTCATTTAATTTTAATTCTAAAAATTAAATTACACCATTAATTTAATTTTAATATTAAATTAAATTAATATTTCTGATTAAAATAAATTAAACCCCAAAACTAATTCTAATTAATTTAATTTAAAAAACTAAATTAATTAAAATTGATTTAATACGGGTTACCTCTAGCCGGGGAGGAGTCCGATAGGACTGCGAGCCGCCGCGGGGTGTCGTCCTGGAGCAGGGCCAAATCTCAACATTACCACGGCGTGACCGCGGTGGTCCGCTACTCCGGCCAGCCGACGGGGCGGCGGCCCGATCCGGCACGGCCTGGATCGGCAGCGACCTGGTCCGACGTGGCCGGGACCAAGGCGGCGTGACCAGGCCGGTTTGGCGAGAGGGCGGTCGGGGTTCGGGAGCGGCGCGATGGTCCGGCGGGGTTCGGTCCGAGGCGGCGCGACCAGGTCAGTTCAGCGAGAGGGCGGTCGGGGTTTGAGAGCGGCGCGACGCGGTGGTCCGGCGGGGTTCGGTCCTAGGCGGTGCGAGGCGGAGGTCTGACGGCCAGGGGGGCGCCGTTAGGGTTTTTCCCACAAGGGGAAGGCGGTCTCATGTGCGCCGCGTGAAGGAGAAGAGCCTCTTTTGGGTCTTCTAAATTTTTTTATTTGTCTTTAGACAAAATAAAAATTCCTTTTCCCCTCCTTTTTTTAATTTAAATTAACTTTTGTCTTTTGACAAAATACCCCAAAAAAAATAAAAGAAAGACCGAAGGGTCTTGGTCTTTCCTTTGTTTTTTTAAATGAAATGAAGAAGACCCCAAAATGGGGTTTTGGTCTCCCTTTACTTTGGAAAATATTTTATAATAAAATATTATATTATATTTTATAATAATAAAATATTATATTTAATTTTATCTCAATAATGATTGAGATTAACATCAGATGAACTAAAAAACTATGACGTCAATCCGATTAAATTTTTTAAATGGTCGTAGCTTGATCATTTGAAAACGAAACGACGCGCGGTCGGATCCGAATGAACCGTTTTAACACCCTGCATTTAAATTTAAGGCATCTTAATTTTTTTGACTCGGAAAAAAACTTGTGATCCCTCTGATACCATTGTTAAGTACTGGGACGGCGCAGCGGAAGCCGGTGGGCCGGGAATTTAAAATTTTCTACATCACCGGAGTGACATAACCCTGTCAACTCTGGTGATCTTGTCCCGGTTCGGTCTGAAGATCACGCAAGATTTTAAACAGAGCACAAATAAATTGAACATGTACCTAGTTCGGTTTTGTCGTGTGCAAGTCCACCGCAAGTCGCTGGCGATCATTGCTTGAAGATTCTGACGTCGAAGCCCTCTAGATCATCCACACACGCCTCATGAATCTACTCGCGCACCGTTCGTCAAGATCCGGGTACTAGCGCGGATCTTCAACGCTCACTTCAGCGCAGTGACGATCACCGCAAGGCAAGATCCTTCAACCCGAGATGGATGAACTTGAAGATCTTCCTTCGCTTAAGAGACTCTCTCTCTAGATTCCAGGAGGAGAGAGAAGCTCTCAAATCCAACACATGAATAGTTACATGGGAGAGTCTCTCTCTAACTTATATAGGGAATGTTTAAAACACGCGGTATGGATTCTCGACCCCCGTGTAATAAACGTCTGCTATATAAGTGTTATAAATAATTATTTATGAAAAATAAAATTATGCCATAAATAATATTTATAATTTATCACTTACTCGTAATATATATATATATATATATATATATATATATATTACGTGATAAATTTGAGTCTTTAACTTGACTCACACCTCCTGCTAATATTAAACGAACCTAGGATATCAAAATCCATTCGAATAATATTAATACTTGTATTTACTATATAACTTGAAAATACATGTTATAAATAAATTCAACTAATTATTCTAAACTTGAATAATTAGTGAATTTATTTATTCTTTGGTGATCCATAAAACTTGGATAGTACTCGAACCCTTTGGCGGGGCCCACCAAGTTCTATATTCATATTCCCAGAATAGGGAAGATTGTCAAAGCGCTATTGTGTGTGACCCTTTAGGCCCTTACCTCAATAGCAGTGAATAATATCCACCGACCAAGAGTGAGGGGTCTAGCAACCCATCGAGACCCCTATAGAGATAAGGCAAAGCCAAAGCAACGACTGCCTTCCTACGAACACAGTCCGTATAATATAATCTTTTCGTCATCGATATCTCAATAAAGCAGAATGCACACTAGTGTCATCATTCTTTATCTTGCTTTATTTTATTTGTTGATTTGTCCGGACGACCTTACATTCCACTACCATGGCCATGGATTTAATGAAGGTGCAACCATCCTAATCAACCAGGCCTGAGATATCTCTTCCTGAACTCGAAAGCGACAAATCATTTCTTAATCATTCAATCAATGTCATGTCATTAATGACATACCCGATACAAACTACCTCGCCACAACTTTGTCGTCATGGTTTTCGTCTTGCATCAAATGTACGTAATTAAATGACATCAATTGACAATGATCTCAAGTCTAAAGACCATTACACATGTCTGTAGATAGGAATGACCAATGACACCTAAAACATGTGGTGTTTCTATTATGCGGGTCTGCCCTCATTATCTCAACTACTAGAGATAATCAAGTGCGAACTTCATGAGAAGAAGTCTCAATGCTTATGAGCCCCCAGCACCTGATGGTCACACATCATATGTGTCCTTTCAGAATGATGTAACTGGACCATAGGACGTTACTTTAAGATTATTGTCATGGCATCTCAGGGTTCTCATTATAGCATGGGATCTACTGTAACTCTTTGATGCGACAGGTAATCTAGGGACATTTCCATAAACAAAGTGGATACAGAAGTATCTACACTATTATGGCAAGATAAACACATGTATTATAACAAATTGAATACATGTAGCGGTAATTAAAGTACAAAACAAGTTGGGTCTAAGGCACCCACTTTCAACAGTCCTCAGGGTTGGGATAAGGTGAACATAGCCTGGGTTATCTTTCTAAGGCTAGTCGGGCAGGCGGGAGAGGCTTGAGACCAATGGTGATGGGTGAGACAATCGTAGATCTCATGCATGACAAGGAACACTTCTTGAGAGTGTATTGGACTTTCAGTGAGTGACACGAGAGAAATAAATCCTACATGGATTGATGAGGGGTGATGGAAGGGTTTCCTCTGGGTGATGGGTTGAGAGCCATCCTAGGGAGATACAAGATGAGACCCAAGTGTGGGTCATGGGCATTGTCTGTACAACATGGCATGAGGATTCCAGGAGGCTTAGTGCGGGTTAGATTGGGACAGTCTAATTAGCAGGGTCGAGTTGTGATATGGGTTTTGATGAGCTTTGGATCGACCTTTTAAGGCTAGGGTTGGATAGATCCTACAAGCTCTGGGAACACCATGGGGTGTTGGATATGACTTGGTGATGATGAGCAGAGACTGAGATGGATCTGAAGGACCCTACCATATGCCCTTATGGATGAGATGTGAATGTCGATGGGTTCATCGTGACGTGCTTGTGCCACTAAGATGGTCTTGAGGAGATTAAACTAAGCGGTTAGATGGATGTTGGAGAATGCCTTGAGATGTGGGGCTAGGTCTGAGTGACTAACACCCTGAAGATGAGTTTGTGAGCATTTAGGGTGGGTTACGATGCCCTTTTTGCATGTATGTTATGTGACAATCCTAGTGAGAGAGTATACCCTCAATTGTATGATTGCACAATGATATATCATATATTATCACCCTTTATGGGTTTCAGTATCCCATCATTAAATCCTTTTGCACTCAACATATATTTTAAATTCATGTATTGAAAACATAATAAAAAAGATCTAATTGTACAATGTCCCAATTTGATAGCAGTTAATTATCATTATCAAAACATTATATATAGTCATCCAAATGCGAGAATTCCTTTTTTATAGGATTCTATTATGAAGGGGATTCAATTCATCCAATGGGACCAAAGTCTGAATCTGAGCACAATAGGCACAAATGAGACCCACGAAGTGAAGAAATTATGGGGATTGGACCTACCTGGCCATAACTTCGTCTTACGACCTTCAATTGGGCTGATTCCACATCCATTGGATAACTAACTGGAAGGCCCACCTCTCCACCAAATTTCAATTCAATATTTGGTGATCAAGTTAGTCAAGTAGTCTGAAAAAGTAGGTGGATAAAATCTATCATGAATAGTCACATAGTCCCTTAGATACATGACTTCTTTTGTGGAAATTTTGATGTAATTGTCCATAAAATGACTCTTCTCCCTTATTCCCAAAGGATGTTTGACCAGAAGGTAGGAGTGAAGCTTTGGAACATCCATCTGCTCACATTTTTCTCCCTTACCATTCCACAGAGTTCTAAACTCCTTGTGATCACCCAAAGGGGGACCATGATGCAATCCCGAGTTTCGTTTTTAAAATACATTGAGCAGTGCTTTAATTAAAGGTTTGTGTTCTACTGTTATTCAATTTGCTTTTTTGTGTGTGTTTTTGCTAGTATGCACACATAAAAAATCAAAGGAACACAGATCATCATGCCTTCATGGATAACCTGATCGTGTGATGATTTGAGCGTGGTTGTCTCTTTTCTCACCCTTTCTCTTTCTTGATTAATATTGCAGATTGCGTCAGTAGATAAAATAAAAAATTATAACTCGTGAATATGCATGCTTTTTTCATGGGAATAATTTGAAAAAGGATCTCAATTTGTTCACCACATCACATCATTGATATGATGCCTTATGATTTTAGATCTCGCATCAACACACTTGCATTAATTTTGAGCAGTCAAAGATGATCAATATCATGCGATTGATCAAATCCTATGTGCTAACTTGGTAAGAACTCAATTTAAAATATATTTTCAATGTGAAAAATCAAGTATTAAGACATTTATCCCTTTCCCTTTAAGATGTGATGGATGAGCATCAAGGGGATTACTCGAGGTGATCACAATTTCATAAACTGTTTGAAATCATACTTTTCGATTTCATAAATATTTACTTGTGCATGCTTTCTAAAGTGATCCTACTCATTAAAAACTCATCCCATTATCTCTAAATTATAACTTATTTTAAATTAATGATATAAGGACCCGTTAAGAGACAACCTAGGGTTCCTTCTATACTGTATAAATTCAAGTAAAAATGGTTTTTAATTTGATGTGCTCGACAACACAATCAAAATTTGGCGTTGTCGCTTGAGAGCTAAGATTATTTTTCCATTTGATTTATTTCTTTTAATTTTTATTTATTAATCCTTTCAATCACCCTCCCCCTTTTTGTTTTTATTGTTGTTTGTTTCTGTGTTCTCTCTCCCACTCTCTCTCTCTTCTTTATTCCCTCTTGTTTAGTAAAATAGTTTTTCTCTCTCTTCTTTCTTTCCTTCTCTTTCTTGTCCTCTTCATTCTCATGTATGTTTTATTTCTTCCTTTAATTCTTCCAAAATAAAAAAAAAGAAAAAAAAAGAAAACAAACTTGACATCATTTTTGCATGACAAGATCTTGAAAAAAAAATTACATGAAATTGACCCAGAAATTAAAAAGGCACTCCACTCGCAAATTAAGTCATCTAGAGTATGGAAATCCAGTAACATTGAGGAGCCTATTGTAGAACCTCATGTAGTCCTAAACCAATATAAGAGTGAACCAAATCAAACCCCATAAAACATGGTTGTAAATAATCAAACCTTAAAAGAACTAACCACCCAAGATGGGGAGTACCAACTTGCGTACGTCAAATATCCTGAGGAAGCATCCAACTTTGAGCAGAGATCGAGTATCATCCACCTCCTTCCTAAATTTCATGGTCTTCCTAGTGAGCACCCTCATGAACATCTAAAAACGTTTCACATAGTGTGCTCCACCATGACCCCAACATGTGTTTGAGGACCTCATAAAGTTTAGGATCTTCCTTTTCCCTGTTGATGGTGTGACCAAAGACTGGCTACAATATCTACCTAACACCTGGAATGACCATAAATGACCCTTTTTAGAGAATTTCTTCCCTGCCACCAAAACTGCATCTATTATAAAGGAAATATGATGCATTAGGCAATTATAAGGAGAGACCCAACATGAATATTAGGAGAAACCCATCATGAATATTGGGAGATATTCCAAAGACTTTGGTCAAGTTTCCCCTACCACCAAATTAGTGAACAATTGATAATTCAATACTTTTATGAGAGACTTTTCCCCATGGATCATGTCATATAGATATTGTAGCTGGTGGTGCCCTAGTTGGTAAAACCTCTACCGTCAGTCATGAATTAATATCCAACATGGCTCAAAAAGCCCAACAATTTGGTACACAAGTAATTTCACCCACTCAAGGAGTTCACGAAGAAAGTCATTCATCGCTAGAACAAAAGGTATATAATAAACTTGATGAATGCATACTCTTTTAAGACAATTAACTCATGCTCAAGGTAATTCAAACTCTCCGCCCATTCCATTACATTGTGGTATTTGTTTTGATAATACTCATTTCTCCTATCAGTGTCCCCAACTTCAGGATTTATTTGAGTCTTGTGCAATAGTGTTCCCCCAGAGTCCTTTTCAGCAAGAATCTCCCTTCAAGCAAGAGAAATGTAGGCCAAATACAAAATTTGGGTGGAAAGCACATCCACAATACTGACATGGAGGAAACTCAAGCTACCCCAAACAGAACCGATACCCATAAGGACAAGGCACGCATCATTTTTATCTTTCACCTTCTCAGAATAACCCCCTCCTCCCAAATCTAAACTAAGACTTGATGACATAGTGAAGAAAATGGCACCACAGAACCTCCAGTTCCAACAAAACACATCGTCTATTCAAGGCCTACAGACTCAAGTTGGACAACTAGTAAACACCATCGAAGAGATAAAGATGCAAGGTACTGGACAACTACCATCTGGACATGTTTTCAATCCCAAGGACAAAGGTAATGTATGTGTTATAACACTTTTTAGAGGTAATGAAACCTCTCTATCCAATGATTATATACAACAAGTATGTCCTCCTCTTGAAAACTCTCTCTCTCTAACCTCAAAATATTTAAGTGAAGAAAAACAAAATAAAAAATTGTAAAAAAGTTATCATTGAAGATTCCTCTGAACAACTGATTTATCTTCCCTTTCCCCAAAGACTCTCAATCTAAGAAAAATCTTGATATTGAAATTGATAGAGATCATAGACACATTTAAAGAAGGTACAAGTTAGCATTGCACTCTTGGATGCAGTTAAACAAATTCCTCACTATGCTAAATTTCTTATAGAACTTTACACCCACAGACAACGACTGAAGGGGAATGAGAGAGTCAACCTTGAAAGGAATGCCTAGGTCTTGATATAATTAACAATACCAACAAAATGCAACTATTCAGGAACTTTTATGACACCTTGCACCATAAGTGAGACTTTCTTTTCTGGTGCCATGTTTGATTTAAGTGATTCGATTAATGTGGTGTCTCACTCTATGTATAATTCTCAGTGAGGTGGAGAGATTCAACCAATTGGCATCATTGTGCAACTTGCCAACTGGAGTACAACACACCCAATAGGAGTGATCGAGGACATCCTTGTGAGAGTGAATAATCTCATCTTCCTTTTAGACTTCTACAATCTTGAGATGGAAAATTTCTCGACCTAATGACATGCTCCTCTTATACTGAGAAGGCATTTCCTTAAAACTACAAAGACAACCATCAACATTCACAATGGTATGCTTTCCATGGATTTGGGGGGGGGGAGAAAAGGTATGTTTTAATGTCCTTAATGGTATGAAACGCCATGTTGAAGAGCACTACACTCTTCTCATCTATTCGTTAGAAGTTCTCTCCAACGACACACACACACAACATTCTCTCCTCAACCCACACTAATTCATTTTCCCCTTATTCACTCTTTGATGATTTGGGTTGTAATTGATGTTTTGAGTGCTGGGTGTGTTTGGAAAAAAATGCGTTTTTTGTTTTTTTTTAATTGATGAGTGTGTTCATTCTGAAGTACCCATGACCATTGATGATTCTGCTGTAAGGGTTGGTGTCCTGAGAACCAACTGTTTTGTACTTTGATTACATGAATGTTCACTTATTATATATTGTTCATTGTTCTGCATGAATATAATATAATAATGTCCTGGAATATTTGTTGCATTAATAAGGTCATAGCAGATCTCCGCTATGATGATAACCTTGAAATGCTATAACAATATTCTTAAATAAAGTTCTGCGGTTGGATGAAATACTATGATAGGACACATAGTATACAGACCGTCATGTGTGAGTACTCGTAAGAAGACGAGACTCCCTCTCATGGAGTTCGCACTTGGTAATCTCCAAGATGGGAGATTATGAGAACATGCCCGCCAGTAGTAATTTTGCATGTCTTGGTGTCATCGGATATTGCTATCTGCGAGCATGTGTAATGGTCCTTAGACTGGAAGATTATCATAAACTCATGTCATGACTTGCGCACTTAGATTTACTGACGAAAACTGTCACGCAGACAGTTGGCGGGAAGTAGGGTACGTTGGGTGCGTCACGAGTGACATGTTGTTAATGGATAAGTCGATGAATGATTTGTCCCTTCCATTTATGAAAGTTGATATCTCGGCCCTTTGATTGAAATAGAACTGTCGCATTAAATTCCATGGCCATGGTGTAAACGACGAGTTTATTTCAGGTAGTCAAAGAACGACGGATCAAGCATATAGGTTTATGACACTTCCATGAAACCTGCTTGATGAGATATTGAGACAAAGGGATTAAATTACATAGTAAGCATTCGTATGAGGTGATACGTCAATGCGGCGTCAACTTCTTTCTCTTGGGTGCCTTGACCCGTTGCTAGACAGTAATCTTGGACTTTAGGCAAGCCCGCCTAATGTCAACGAGAAAGAGGCCTAGAGGGTCACACACTAAGTGTATCCAAGTATCTCAAGTTGAATAAAGATTATTCTCGTACATGGTTTAATAATTATTCAAGGAAGCCTAAGTTGTTTTAAATGATGGAGGAAAAATAAAATAAAACAAGTACACACCATGTATTATTAAATGTACACGCCGTGTAGTTTTATTTTGGAAAGGAAATGAATAAATGAAAACAAGATATACACGCCGTGTATATTTAATGTACACGCCGTGTAGTTTTCAATGAAAAACAAGTACACGCCGTGTATTTATTATTACACGCCGTGTAGTTTTTCCAGTCGGGATTTTGAGGATATAATATTGTTTTAAATGATATTTATTATAATCAGTGTAGGCGCATGTCAAGGAATTATTTATTCGACATGGGGGTTTTAAATAAAGAGTCAATGAAATAAATAAAACGCGTAACGCGTTTATTTATTGTCATAACTCTATAACCCCACACACCCGATTATAAATATCCTCACAACCCCAACTCTTTTCCGACACACAAGAGAATCGTTGTGCACAACATCTCTGGAGAATTCTTTCAAGGCCGAAAGAACCTCTTCCTCCAAGAACGCTCTCAAGACCGAGAGAGATCCTCTTCCATCGGATCAAGACGATCTAAGACGGACAACGCAAGCAAAGGCTTCTCCACGCTAGCACCCGGAGAATCCTTTGGCGACGTCCAGAGATACGAGGTACACGTGTGGATCACCGCTAGAGGGAGTCTACACTTGGCTTCTGCGACGCAACGGCAGATCACATCGACAACGTGATCGAAAACATCAACAAATAAAGAACACCCAAAGGGTATTTCTTTATAATTAATTAAATTAATTATAATCAACCTGTAACGATCCTTGTTTGTGGTTCCGGGACAAACCATCTTCTTTGTCCTTTTCTGTGATTCGATCCGTGGAGACTGGCGTTTATCGTCGTATTGATCTCGGATTGATCATTGCTAATGACAAAAAGCCAAGTGGGCACATCCACCCACGCGCTTCTGCTGCGCCCGAAACCTTCAAATGGTATCAGAGCGAGGTTACAACGTTGATTATAGTTATTTAATTTTCGTTGATAATTTACGCATTCATATTTGATTCAATTCGAAATAAATCATTCTATAAATCTGAATTAACGAGATCTATTCTTCCTCCTTCGTTTCTCGATCCATATCACAGAAACGACCTTTTAATTTTAATTTTGATTAAAATAAAAACGAGGAACACATCCGGAGGAGCCGCTCTTTCTGTCTGTACAACACGGGATTACACGGCGTGTAATTAAAACTACACGCTGTGTACTTAGGTTCAACGAACCGGCACTGGTCCGCCAAACCACGCCGTGTGAATTGATTATGGCTAAGTTTTAATCACGCCGTGTTGACCAGAATAGAACGGCGCGTGGAAACCGGAATACACGGCGTGTATGTTGGAACAACACGCCGTGTAGTCCGTTCCGACCCAGGTGAAACCGTGTACAAAGATAAGTCGCGTACCGCGTACACGGGATCGCCAGGCCGGTTACCGCGTAACAAGGAAGTACACGCCGTGTATGATTCATCTACACGCCGTGTACACTAAAATTTCCAAAGTACAGAAAACACGTCAAAGCCCCGACGTGTACTTTGGATAAAGGGTGAAAAGAAAAATACACGCCGTGTAATTATAAACTACACGCCGTGTACTTTCCAGAAATGGAATTTCACCAGGTTTCCTCCAAATGTACAAAGACTCGTACAAGGAATATGGATGAGAAGAATCTCAAGGAAATTCAGAAAGGAATTTAAGATAAAGAATTGATTAATTATAAGATCACAATTAATTGAATTCGAGCGCGTCTTATCTTAAATAAAAGAACGATTGAAAGAATTTGAATTCTAAATATGAGTAAATGTCGTTGCATACTATGGATGATCATAAGCTAGACCAAAGACCCTTTGTATGTGTATGGTTTCATTTAAATTTATTTAATTTAAATTTGTTGGCCTGCGAGCCTTCTTCCAATAAAATGTAGGGTCTGCGTGCCCATGGTTTCTTTAATGTAAACCCATGTAATGGAGGATCTCCCAAGCCAGAGGAGACGGTTCAAATCCTAAAGCCGAGGTGAAACTGACGCAAGAAGATACAAAGGTGGACAGGTGGGAGCTACAAAACACGAACCATCAGGTTCAAGGTGTTTTCCCTAGGTCAGGGTTAGCTTATCAAAACCGCTAGATAAGCTAACCAATAGAAGCTCATGATCATGCCATCTTATTTTATTTCTGTCTGATTGCATGGTTTATTTATTATGTATGTGTTGTCCCGATCACATAATTAATAAAATAAACAAGCATGCAAAGATGGAATAAAATAAAAACCGGACTATGCGTAAACATTATCGGAACATGGTTAATCACTTAAGCAAGCATCACTTAATATTAACAAGCATGTGATAATGCAAAAATACGCATAAAGAATGAAATCCCTCAAATATCATATTAAGTCAGACCAAGCCTTCCGTTACTTGATTAAGGGCAAGACTCAATAAAACTATGTGTTTGACCAACCCTTGTTGAGACACTTACTTTTATAAAGGAAGCCTTTATGAAAGGTTTCGGGTTGACTTAACCATATTACATCAAGAGAAGTAGCCCTTGCTAGACTTGATGTAATATTAGAGGCAAGAGTTGAGGAAATTCAAGTCAGGATTTCAGGATTGGGGAGTCCACTCAACAGATCAAGGAACTGTAAGCTCACAGTTGGCAAATACCTGCCTACCTAAATACCTTCAAATAGCTTGACCAACCCTTGTTGGGGTTATGCGAAGGGGAATATGGATCCTTGCCACTAGAATGTCAAAGCAACTGGACATTCCGAGTTCAATGGTGAGGGTCATTGGGACTTGATAAAATAATGGGAGAATTAATAAAATTTATTATTTCTCATAAAAATGTAATCAAGAAAGTACTAATAAATCTGCTCTTTTAAATTGTAAAATCAAGATGACAAACTCGTCAACCACATTTTCTCTGCGATCAATACTGGATAAAGACAATATCCTCACCGGCAGTAACTTTCAGGAATGGTTTAGGCGCCTTCGGGTTATCCTACGCCATGAACGGAAGTTTTACGTGCTGGAGTCCTCACTTCCTGATTCTCCTGCCCCAGGGGCGAGTGATGAAAATTTCCTGGTCTATGATCAACATTTGAACGACGCTCTTGACGTTCAATGTTTGATGCTGTCATCTATGTCTAGTGAGCTCATGAAGTCTCATGAAGACATGGATGCCTACAGCATGCTCGAGCACCTCCGTGGTCTATACCAGGAGAGAGCAAGACAGGAGAGGTTTGAGATCTCCAAGGCTCTATTTCAGAGCAATCTTGGAGAGGGTGCTCCAGCTGGGCCTCATGTAGTCAAGCTCATTGGCTACATTGAGCGCTTGGAGGTTCTAGGGTTTAAACTCCCTGAAGAACTGGGCACCGATCTCATTCTTGCATCACTCCCCCAGAGCTTCTCAAACTTTGTTGTGAACTTTAACATGAACAACATTGAGAAGTCTCTGTCTGATCTTCTTATCCTTATTCGCCAAGTGGACAATGACGTGAAGCGTGAAAAGCCTTCTGTCCTCATGGTGAATAAAAGGAAAGGGAAGGTGAAGAGCTTTAAGCCCAAAGCTTCTTCAAGGCCTTCCAAGAAAAGGAAGATCAAAGGGGAGGCAAAGGAACAGGATGTTGTTTGTTTCGCATGTGGCAAGAAGGGTCACTGGAAGAAAAACTGCACTCATCGAAGGAAACAAGGAGAAGCTTCAGGTGCGTTTGTTATCGAATGCAATCTATCTGTTTCTACTAATTGGATATTAGATACTGCTTGTGGTGCTCACATCTGTATCCAAATACAGGAACCAAGTAGATTCAGGAAGATTGATCGAGGGGAGGTAGATCTACGAGCAGCCAACGGAGCCAGACTCGCTGCTGTAGCTGTCGGAGACTACCACCTCAAATTGCCTACCGGGATGGTCTTGGTTTTGAAAGGTTGTTATTATGTGCCTTCTGTTACTAAAAACATTATTTCAGTATCCAGATTAGATACTGATGGATTCATATTCAAGTTTGGAAATGAATGTTGCTACTTTTATAAAGATAGCATTTGTTTTGGTAGGGCACATTTATATAACGGCCTTTATGTGTTAGACTACACAAACCAAGTAATGACAATCGATAACAAAGTTAATTCACATGACTCATACCACACCCAACTTTGGCATCACCGGCTAGGTCATGTCAATGAGAAACGTTTGACAAAATTACATCAAGATGAGTATTTAGATTCTTTCAAACTAAAACCACTTGGTGTATGTCATGCGTGTCTACAAGGCAAAATGACCAAAACCCCATTTAGTGGGAAAGGTGAAAGAGCTAAAGAGCTTCAAGAATTAGTTCACACAGATGTGTGTGGACCATTTCCAGTTGAAGCAAGGGTGGGTTCTCGTACTTCATAACTTTTACTGATGATTTTAGTAGATATGGATATATCTATTCAATGAGGTATAAGTCAGATTCTTTTGATCGGTTCAAAGAATACAAGAATGAAGTTGAGAACCAGCTTGGTAAGAATATTAAGAAACTCCGCTCAGACAAAGGAGGAGAATATCTTAACCAAGAATTCATTGATTTCTTACGGGAGTTTGGGATTCTATCTCAACTCACTCCTCCTTACACACCGCAGTGGAATGGTGTAAGTGAAAGGAGGAACCACACCCTGTTGGACATGGTGAGATCAATGATGAGTCATGCGAGTCTTCCATTATCCTTTTGGGGATATGCATTACAAACAGCAACGCACATACTAAACCAAGTACCAACTAAATCGATAAATGGTATTCCATACGAATTATGGAGTGGACGCAAAGCCATGTTATCGAATTTACATGTGTGGGGTAGTGAATCATTTGTTAAGGCCTCTTCAGGTAACAAACTTGCACCCCGAGGCACAAAGTGTATCTTTATAGGATATCCCAAGGAAACAAGGGGATATTACCTATACAACCCCTCAGACAAAAAGGTTACAGTGGCAAGACACGCCATATTCCTTGAGAGGGAGCACATCTCAAAAAGAGATAGTGGGAGCGAGATAGACTTCGATGAATTCGAGGCTCAAGATACACATGAGTTGGTACAAGAACAGATTCCACAAAGCCCCGTGGAAGAACAATTTGTTCCAGAGACACAAGAACTGCGTAGGAGCACGAGAGAGGTGAGAGAACCAGAACGATATGGTTTTCTTGTCACCGAGGATGGTGACTCATTATTGGTTGACAATGATGATCCTCTTACCTACAAGGAAGCAGTTGAAGGCACAGACGTTGCCAAGTGGCAAGAAGCCATGAATTCTGAAATGGATTCCATGTACCAAAACCAAGTCTGGATTTTGGTAGATCCTCCAGTTGATGTAAAGCCTATTGGTAATAAATGGGTATTCAAGAAAAAACTGGACATGGAGGGGCAAGTCAGCACCTACAAGGCACGACTGGTTGCAAAAGGTTTTAGACAGCGTCAAGGAATTCCATGAAAGACTTGGGCGAGGCGGCATATATTCTTGGGATTAAGATCCATCGTGATAGATCCAAGAGAATGTTGGGCTTGAGTCAAAGTACATACATTGACAAGATACTGAAGAGATTCAGTATGGAACAGTCCAAGAGAGGATTGTTGCCAGTGTCACAAGACATTCATCTTTCCAATAAAATGTGTCCTCAGACACATGAGGAAAGAAAGAGGATGACAAGGATCCCTTACGCATCCGTGATTGGGTCAGTCATGTATGTTATGCTATGTACGAGGCTAGATGTTGCTTACGCATTAAGTGCGGTAGGCAGATATCAAGCTGATCCAGGAGACCACCATTGGATGACAGTTAAGACTATCCTTAAGTATCTGAGGCGTACTAAGGATATGTTCCTGGTTTATGGAGGAGATGAGGAACTAGTCATCAGAGGACATGTAGATGCTAGTTTTCAGACTGATCAAGATGACATGAAGTCGCAGACTGGATACATCTTCAGTTTGAATGGAGGTGCAGTGAGCTGGAAGAGCTCAAAACAAAGTGTGGTGACAGATTCTACAGCGGAATCCGAGTATATCGCAGCTTCTGAGGCAGCTAAAGAAGCAGTATGGATGCGAAGCTTCGTCCAAGAGCTGGATGTTGTACCGAGCAGTAAAGATCCTATCACACTCTATTGTGATAATACTGCAGCAGTGGCACTTGCAAAAGAGCCAAGGTCACATCAGCGGACAAAGCACATACTTCGGAAGTATCATCTCTTGAGAGATTTTTCTCAGAGAGGTGAAGTTGCAGTGAGCAGTATTTCCACAGAAGACAACGTGGCGGATCCATTGACTAAAGCCTTGACTCAGCAGAAACATGATCATCATGTGAGGTCTAGCGGACTAAAAGTCGTAGGCAGTTGGCTCTAGTCCAAGTGGGAGTTTGTAAGGGTTGGTGTCTTGAGAACCAACTGTTTTGTACTTTGATTACATGAATGTTCACTTATTATATATTGTTCATTGTTCTGCATGACTATAATATAATAATGTCCTGGAATATTTGTTGCATTAATAAGGTCATAGCAAATCTCCGCTATGATGAGATCCTTGAAATGCTATAACAATATTCTTAAATAAAGTTCTGCGGTTGGATGAAATACTATGATATGACACATAGTATACAGACCGTCATGTGCGAGTACTCGTAAGAAGACGAGACTCTCTCTCATGGAGTTCGCACTTGGTAATCTCCAAGATGGGAGATTATGAGAACAGACCCGCCAGTAGTAATTTTGCATGTCTTGGTGTCATCAGATATTGTTATCTGCGAGCGTGTGTAATGGTCCTTAGACTGGAAGATTATCATAAACTCATGTCATGACTCGCGCACTTAGATTTACTGACGAAAACAGTCACGCAGACAGTTGGCGGGAAGTAGGGTACGTTGGGTGCGTCACGAGTGACATGTTGTTAATGGATAAGTCGAGGAAGGATTTGTCCCTTCCATTTATGGAAGTTGATATCTCGACCCTTTGATTGAAATAGAACTGTCGCATTAAATTCCATGGCCATGGTGTAAACGACGAGTTTATTCCAGGTAGTCAAAGAACGACGGATCAAGCATATAGGTTTATGACACTTCCATGAAACCTGCTTGATGAGATATTGAGACAAATGGATTAAATTACACAGTAAGCGTTCGTATGAGGTGATACGTCAATGCGGCGTCAACTTCTTTCTCTTGGGTGCCTTGACCCGTTTCTAGACAGTAATCTTGAACTTTAGGCAAGCCCGCCTAATGCCAATGAGAAAGAGACCTAGAGGGTCACACACTAAGTGTATCCAAGTATCTCAAGTTGAATAAAGATTATTCTCGTACATGGTTTAATAATTATTCAAGGAAGCCTAAGTTGTTTTAAATGATGGAGGAAAAATAAAATAAAACAAGTACATGTCGTGTATTATTAAATGTACACGCCGTGTAGTTTTATTTTGGAAATGAAATGAATAAATGAAAACAAGATATACACGTCGTGTATATTTAATGTACACGCCGTGTAGTTTTCAATGAAAAACAAGTACATGCCGTGTATTTATTATAACATGTCGTGTAGTTTTTCAGTCGGGATTTTGAGGATATAATATTGTTTTAAATGATATTTATTATAATCAGCGTGAGCGCATGTCAAGGAATTATTTATTCGACATGAGGGTTTTAAATAAAGAGTCAATGAAATAAATAAAACGCGTAACGTGTTTATTTATTGTCATAACTCTATAACCCCACACACCCGATTATAAATATCCTCACAACCCCAACTCTTTTCCGACACACAAGAGAATCGTTGTGCACAACATCTCTGGAGAATTCTTTCAAGGCCGAAAGAACCTCTTCCTCCAAGAACGCTCTCAAGACCGAGAGAGATCCTCTTCCATCGGATCAAGACAATCTAAGGCAGACAACGCAAGCAAAGGATTCTCCACGCTAGCACCCGGATAATCCTTTGGCGACGTCCAGAGATACGAGGTACACGTGTGGATCACCGCTAGAGGGAGTCTACACTTGGCTTCTGCGACGCAGCGACGGATCGCATCGACAACGTGATCGAAAATATCAACGAAGAAAGAACACCCAAAAGGTATTTCTTTATAATTAATTAAATTAATTATAATCAACCTGTAACTATCATTGTTTGTGGTTCCGGGACAAACCATCTTCTTTGTCCTTTTCTGTGATTCGATCAGCGGAGACTGGCGTTTATCGTCGTATTGATCCCGGATTGATCATTGCTAATGACAAAAAGCCAAGTGGGCACATCCACCCACGCGCTTCTGCTGCGCTCGGAACCTTCATCTGCAAATCTCATTTTCATTGATTCTCTTTCCATAGAGAATAAACATGAGCAAATATATAATTTTATGGACCTCGCTCCCCCTAAATCCCTTCCATCGATCTGAAAACCGTCATTATTGAAATTAAAATTACTTCCATCTAATTTAAAATGTCTATCCGAAGGGTATTGACCAATTTCTATTATTGCCAACAACCTCTTTCCAGAGCATAAATAAAAAATGATAGGCCTTTCGAAAGTGTAAAAAGGTGATAAGATGTACAATGACTAATATTCTCAAGATTAGCTCATTTATTTGCATGCACCATAGATGACGAGGCTAAGCCTATAAGGCAAACTCAATGACGGTTAAATTCCACCCTCCTTAAGTTGTAAAATTTGAAGTTAGTAAATTACTTTTCTGCTAGGACCATCCATACCATATCTCATAGTAAATAAGTTAGCCTAGTGAAAATTATGCCTAAAAAACTAGAATAAAAATAGTTTCAAATGAAAAGAACGAATTGTTCAAACACGTGTGAAAAATAGTTGGTGAGCTTGTATAGACTATCATCGACTAAAGCGAAAGGAACACTTCACTATATCTTTCATTGACAAAATTTTAAAAAGATTGGCCAGTGAGACCCATTATTTTTTCCTTGGTGACTATTTGGGTTATTTTCAAATCCATACGGTCCCTGAAAAAAATATGATGGTAGCCTTGAATGTTAATGGAAAGGGGATGTTGGTGAGTAACCAACCTAACATGAAGTGTATACCAAAATTGGGTGTGTTTCCAACACATGTTGACCCTTGTGGTGGATATTTGTATGTGTCATGTTTTCTTATCAGTTATATTATATTGTATGAAGTAATTTATTCCATGTGGTTGTTTATACATTGTTTGTTAAACGGTTATGATTTTGATAAGAGGTCTGGTGTCATGCTAATTTGGGGCTATTTGGTATGAGGTTGGGTGTAATGCCAACCCAAGGATATGTTTAAGAAGAGGTTGGGTATGATGCCAACCTAGGAATGTGTTTGATATGAGGTTGGGTGAAATGGTGGATGGGAAATGTGCTTAATATGTGGATGCACTACTAGAACAATTCCCTTCACCAATGATAATCACTTCTGCCATTCATCTCATTAATGAAATTCCTTCCATGGTTTTACAGAAAATAGGTAATTGAAGAGATGGGGGACGCAGACACGATGAGAAACTTGTTGAGAATCATATTTACAGACACAGCGGCTGGAAGTTTCTGGATTCCATCATCAATTGATGAAACATGCAAGATTAACGGCATCTATCGAACAATAAACTCATACCTAATCAGTTTCAGCAAGGCGAAATCCGGTCCATGAGCATGAACACCGTCGCCTCCGACAACCCCCCACTTCCATTCCGCGGCGTAGCATTAGAATAAGAAGAAGCATCAGCAGCATGATTAGGAGCGGAGGACTGTGATTCAATGCTGCTGCTGCTGCTAGGTCTGGCCTTCCCCAGTATCTGCAGCCGGGCCTGGAACACCGCCTTGAGCTTCGACATTTTCACCGACCACGATCCCGCCATTGCATAAACCTTTCTTTAGATGAATCTGGCACTCGCAGTAATACCAGAAAACTCGAAGCGTGTGATTATCGCGGCTGGTTCATCTGGAAATTGGGGAAGAAAGCCCCCTCGGAATATATAGCGATGAGGTGACAGAGATCAGAACGGACGGGAGAGAAGGAGATGGAGCCGCTGAGGCGGACGGCGCAGGCAGTTTCGTCCTCATCCTTAAAAGAGATGAGGAATCGAGGGATCCGGCTAGACCCGTAAAAAAACCCGTTTGACCGCACTCATACCCGTTTGTGTGTGGATTTATGCAATTTAAAAATAAAATAAAATAATATAATAAAATAGATTAACATAAGTGTGGGAAAAAATATTTCAAGTTTAAACCCACATAATATAATCATACATAAACCAACAAAAATATAATTTTTTTAAAAGTTGTTGATGTTGTTAGGGTTATTATTGTTAATTAAAAACTATTGATTTTCTCCAAATCTCAAACATTTATTATTTTTATTATGTATTATTTTCTTTAAGACCACGGGTCGGCCTGTTAGTCCATGGGTCCCACATGAATAGGGTCAGACCTTTACTTTTTAAACCCGCATTCTTTGTGGGACGGTCCGAACCACTCAATAAAATCTGCATAAATCCACGGGCTAGCGGATTGATGATTTTCACTAATAACACAATGAAAGGGATTTTTTTTTCAAAATGACTATTTGGTTACCAAAGGAAGGCTAGTACATCTCCATTAAGGAAGATAAATCTTTGACAAGTCATATTCAATACCAATGTCTTCAAATGAGCCAATAAACTCTTTTGTATACTATTAATGAATGAAATTTTTTTAGTTCTGACCCACATTTATCGTAGGGCATGACACACAAATTTATTTTTCTAATGTAGCACAGATGCTAACCAGGTTCGTCTTACTTAATGAGTTTTACGGTTGTTCACCTACTTAATCTAATTCACATAAATTACTACTTTTTGGTTGTTTTTATTTATTCTATGAAAGCAATGTAATTTAAATGAAAGAAGAGAGTGCAAAAATTAAACTAACATGTAATGACAGGATGTGATTAGCAAAGAAAGAACCTGGCCTTTGTGGTTTGGTTTATGTGTTCTATCACTCTCCTTGTTGGTGTTTAAATTTAGTTTGATAGTTTTAATCATGAAATCTCACTCTTAAAACTATTATTCTTTTATTTAGTGGTATGAAATCTTGAATGTGTGTAGTAATCTAAATTCTACTTCCTCCTACAATCAAGGTTGATGACACACCTCAATCGAGAGTGCGAAATCTTCCAGGACCTGACTCTATTGTATGTCATTTCATCTATTGTATGACTCAACTTCATCGTATGAAGAGCTTGTATCCAGTATAAGGGAGAGAAAAGATTTAATAAAAGTATATAAATGAGTTTGAGTTCAGTGTAATGGTGGGAAACTGTCACAGTCGTGCACTTCACTCTTGCTCGCTACAAACGTAAATAAAACATATGAATTTACATACAAAGTGAATGGAAACACCACTTACCTCCCCCGGGGCAAGCCTCTAGTTAGCCCCTCGTTTCTTAGGGTAAGAGGTCACTCTGAAAACAAAGAGAAAAAGAATAGAAGGGAATAAAATAAAAAGAATAGAAGAGAGAGAGAGAGAAGAATAAAATAAATTAAAAGAATGAGAGAGGGAGGTAATAAGAAAATAAAATAAAATAAAATAAGAAAAGAAAAAAAGGCCAAGGTAAAGAAATTAGAAGAAGAAGAAGAAGGAAAAAGAGGAGAGGGAGATTTGGGTGACACTTGATTGAAGAAAAATGCATGCATGATTTTTTTCAATAAAAGAAAATTAAAATTACATATGAAATAAAAATAAAATAAAATAAAATTGAAGACAAAACAACATGGCCAAGAAGAAGCCTTCTCCTCTAGGAGGGTGCGATCTTGAACTCCTCTAAGCAGTGGTGAGGCATCTTCTTTTATAGGTAGCGAGGAGTGACCTCCTCCTCCGATGGTCAAGGTCGTGTCTTCATAAAAGAAGATTCATATCCCCATTTAAAACACATTCAAAGATCTTATAAGGATCATGGGTGTTTCCCGTTTTGCAGTGGACCAAGTCCTGCGGGGCAACGACTTCTTTCCACATGCATGGGGTGTGTGGGGGTGTGACAGCAATGATGTATGGCAACGATAGTGCTTTGGTGGTTCTCAGCAGTGGTGTTTGAGTGTGGGGCGGTAGTGGCGATTAGCCCTTCATTAAGCCTTCACAGTGGCTGGATGAAGCTCGAAATAGCTTCACGATGATCGATCGAGGCTTTAGAGGCGATCCATAGCAGTGGTAGGTGTCAACAGTGGTGATCAAGCTCAAGTTTGAGCTCTCTCGCACCAACAATGGTGTTTCCGGCGTGTTGCAGTGGCAACAAGTGAGGATGAAGGCGTGGAAGGAAACAGAGGACGGTGGAGCCTTGTGTTCAAGGCACGAGACAGTGGAGTTCAGGCAGCATGATGTCGTTTTGGTAAAAAATGAACAGTAACTAAAAAACCGATGTCCTGCATCGAACTTCAGTCGAGGAGGTGCTCTTGCTGTAATGAAGTCTGCCACATCCCCTACTCAGAATACTGCTTCGGGGATGGGCTCTTGGCACACACACACACGGGCTGCCACGACCCATGTGGGCCTTGGCCCAAATTATACTCTCTACAGGCTTCACCCCTACGAGCCACTACATGGGCTTGATGCTCCCATGATCTGCCTGCTCGACCAGGCCCTCCCAGGGCTGGCCTAGCCGATTTCCCCCTTGTGGGTTGACTAAGTGGTGGGCTAGCCTTGGTTGATGGGTTATCTTGAGCCTGACCAATTTTTTTACCTGAAAATATAATAAATACTTAGAAAATTTCATTAACACTTAGAAAATGTCAATCAAAGTTTCATAAATAAAATTCTACTTCAAAACTCAACATTCTTTTATTCAAATAAATCCACTCTAATTCTTTATTTGTAAATTCAAAATTTTGAATAAAACAATTAAATTAAGGGGTATTATGATTAAAAACCATAAAAACCATAAGAATATGTTTGAAAATGATGCATGTAAATTGAATCTATCAAATACCCCCACACTTAAACTATGCTTGTCCTCAAGCATAAAAATTCAACAAAGAAAATCAGAGGGCACCAATGTTACCAATATTTAAATTTCAAAGTAATAAAACAAAATGACTATTAATGTTAAATCAAACTCTCAAATTACTCATAAAAAATCAATTTGATTTCTTAATCTTAAAAGAAATAAACAACTCAAGTATTTTACTTTACCCCTTTTGAAAATGATGGAACTTCTTTTTTCATCCATTCATGCTTAATTCATTATTATTAAACATGTCAAATAAAAAATTACCTCAATTCTTAATCTTTTCTCTCATCACTCATGATACAAATTCAACCAGATTTATGCTCATATCATGAGAACATGCTCCTTATCCATATACTTGTAAAGGAATTACCTTCTCCACTTTTTACAAGACCAAAGATACATAAAATCACGAGGACTTTCAATAAATTTTCAAATGACTTTGAGGCTTAAGGTTTATAGGAATTAATGTTTAAAAATTAAGGCTCAAGGAGGGGGTTGATATCTAAAGTATTAATCATGATATCAAAATTGAATGCTTAATGAAATTATCCCCTTTAAATTGTGACAAACCCCACTTTCCCAAAAATCAAAGTAAAGATCACGATCAAAATAAACCATAATGAATGATTTATACTCCTTGAATTTTTACTACTTTTATAATTTTTTTCAAATCACTTTTTCAATTTTTTTTCTTTTTCAAATGTTATGCTTAGAATGAATCTCACACCTACCACCTTACCACATATGATAAAAATCATCAGTTCAATGATGGTGATTTTTAATTCTTCTAAGACACAACCCATTTCTATTTTTTCATTTTTTTCAAGAAGGGAAAATAATAAAGTACAGTGAATGAATCATAATCCTTCCTTAACACCCACAAATAACATCCCCACACCTTTCCCTTACAATGTATTTCATCCCTTCCATCATGACTCCCTTCACCCCCACACATCAACTTAAAAATATCATGAAAATACTTATAGGAGGGTAGGAATGGATAAAAATAGATTAAAATATGTCTCATCCCTAACAAGGTCATCCATGGTCTCTATGGGATAAACAAGGATTAATGTAATGATGGTTTTCAAGTATAAGGGTTTTTTCCAAAGATGCCTCAATCATTTTAAATGTGTTTTTTTATAGTCATAACTTTGACAAGTTCAAATTCAAGTTCTAGCAGGAATCATGTCCCAATATCACTCAAGATATACTGCTCAATAATAAATAGAAAGTAATTGGTCTAGAAATCCTATTGGGAATGGAAAATTGGATTTGGGACAATCACTTAAGGCATGAATAATAATAAAAAAACAATTTACATGAATTTTAGAAATTCAGATCATGAAAAATGATAGGGAAATTTTATTTACATGAATCAACTAATTTTCTCAAATCATGAGTCCTCATTTTAATATCCATGCTTCACTATAATCATTAAATTCTCCATTTTAATCATTTAATTTCATTAACATTTAAATCTAAAACATGGAATCAACAGATTCCTAAGAAACTCATATATCCTAGATAAGTCAAGTAAATCATAAATTCAAGCATGGACATGCAATTTTCCAATTTAATCTCAAAAATGGTTTTAGACAAAAAAATGTAGGGAGTTTGGTCATAAATAATGTAAGAATGAACCCCATGTTATCATGAAGATCCAATCCTCTTCTTCTACTGTTTGGGGGCTGCCTTGGCAATCTTGGTCCTATAAAACTAAATCAACCAATTAATCATAAGGATCATATCATTTAAGCTCAAAAAGAATAGAGGGAGAGGGGTTACATGGTATACTATTCCTAAAAATTAAATTTAAAGTCCTAGAAATAAAGTAAAGGGATAAGTCTTGGTATTATCCCCCAAGTGGATTGTGGCTTTTTACTACCTCCAAAGGAAAGTACTATCTATCATACATAACCATTTAGTGGATGAATCATATTGGATTTGAGCCACCACATGTGGATTTTCCCAGCTCCAACTTATTCATTCTTGACGAGGAATGATCCATGGATAGAGTACACCATATCCACCCCCTTCAAAATTAGGTATAGCTTGCATAGAGGGGGTAAGATGAAGTATGGATCATCCTCTTACTTGGTTAATACTTGTGTAACCTCCTCCTCCTTGTCCAGTGCTGGCTCAACATGGTCTATATGAATTGAATGATCAAAGGTAAAGTAAGTAGGTATTTTACTTAAATAAAATTTAAATTTGAATTATTAATAAGAAATTTTCCCCTTTCAATATGAGCAACCTATGTCTTCATTTACTTAGGCTCAATAACTTGGAATTCCTTAAATTCATGTTCAATATAATCATGGATCTCCATTGGTTCCTCAACAGGTGCATATTATTATTTATCATCTTCCTCTAAGGCATAACAAATATTGTCTGAATCTAAAAATTCATAGAAGTGGGAATCAACACTTAATTCAGATTGAATAAAATAAAATAAAATAGAGTTTAAGATACGAACAAATCCCTAAATTGGTTTATCTTTAATCTCTTATTAAATGGTGAGTGCCACTTGGAGTTAGTGGGTAGCGAATGGAGGTAGGTAGTCAAGTTGCTTCATCTTTTAGTCAAATTTCACTACTTGGGTGGTGTCTTCCTTCAATGGTGCTGAAACTTCTTATTTTTAAGGAATGAGGTGATCAAGTTGTTCCTAAAATTCATTCTAGAAGTTTTCCAGGCCTTTTTGATCTCCCACACATAGCTCATGTTTTGGTTTCTCCATCAATGTACAAACATATTAAAATTATATCTTAATTTTCCATCTCGTTGTTCTATGTATTTTCAAAGTTCTTACACCTAGGATTTATCATAGCCAGTCTATTATTATTGTTGTTCTCGCAAATGTGAGTAATTGTTCCATGCACAAAGATATGTTATGTTTTGATACATCATGGAAAAAATAAAATTTTATGTCTTTTTAAAGTAATGAAAACGATCTAAAATGTGAAAATAAAAAAAAACAAATAATATACTGATTGGATCCCCGACAACGATGCTAATTTTGACACACACTTGTCGCATGGCATGACAAAAGAAATTTTATTTTCCTAACGTAGCACAGAGGCTGACCATGATTATCTCATTTGAGGAGCTTCATAGTTGTTCACCTACTTAATCTAATTCATCCAAACCACTTATTTTTGATTGTTTTTATTTATTCTATGAAAGTAATAGAATTTAAATAAAAGAAGAGAGTGAAAAAATTAAACTAACATGAAATGACATAATGTTATTAGAAAATAAAGAACTTAGCCTTTGGGGTTTTGTTTATGGGTTCCATCATTATCCTTGTTGGTGTTTAAATATAGTTTTATAGTTTTAATCATGAAATATAACTCTTAAACTAGTATTATTTTATTTAGTGGTGTGAAATATTGAATACCTATAGCAATATAAATTAACCTCCTCTAGTAATCAAGGTTGATGACACACCTCAATCGAGAGTGTGACATCTTCCATGGCCTAGATCCATCGTTTGCCATTTCATCCACTGAATGGCTCAACTCCATCATATGTAGAGCTTGTATCCAATAGAAGGGAGGTAAAGGATTTAATAAAAGTATAAAAATGAGTTTGATTTTAGTGTCATGGTTGGAAAATTCCACACTCATTCACTTTACTCTTGCTCACCGTAAATGAAAATAAAACATATGAATTTATGTGCAAAATAAATGGAAACACCACTTACCTCCCCTGGGCCAAGCCTCGGGTTAACCCCTCATTTTTAGGGTAAAAGGTCAAAGAAAGAAGAGAATAAGAAAAAAATATAATAAAATAAAAATATCAGGAGAAAGATAAGAACAAAATAAAATAAAATAATAAGAGAGAGAGGGAAGAAGAAAATAAAATGAAATAAGAAAATGAAAATGGAAAAGGTGAAGAAATTAGAAGAAGAATAAGAAGGATATTTGGGTGACACTTGGTTGGAGGAAAAATCATGCATGAATTTATTTAATAAAATAAAATTAAAATTACATATGAAATATAACTAAAATTAAAAAATAAAATAAAATAAAAATGAAGATAACACAGCATGTCCAAGTAGATGCCTTCTCCTCTAGCAGGGTGCGGTCTCGATCTTCTCTAAGTAGTGGAGAGACTTCATCTTTTATAGGCAGTGAGGAGTGTCTTCCTCCTATGATGGTTAAGGAAACATCTTTATAAAATAAGATTCATATCCTCATTTAAAACACATTCAAATATCCTTCGAGGATCACAAGTGTTTCCCGTTTTGTAGTAGACCAAGTCCTATAGGGAAGTGTCTTTTTTCACATGCATGGGGTATGTGGGGGTGTGGGAGAAATGGTACATGGAAGCAGCGTTGATTTTGTGGTTTTCAATATTGGTTTTTGAGTGTCAGGTAGAAGTGGAAGTTTTTCCTTCATTCATACTTCATAGTGGTTGAATGAAGCTCGAAATAGATTCATGGTGATCAACTGAGGCTTTAAAGGTGATCCATGGCGGTGGTAAGTGTAGAAAGTGGTGACTGGGCTTGAGTTCAAGCTCTCCCTCACTACAAATGGTGTTTTTGATATGTTTAAATGGTGGAAGGTGATGAAAAAGGTGAAAAAGGTGGTGGAGAATGACAAAGACTTGTCTTTGAGGCACGTGGCGGTGGAGTTCAGGTAGCACGATGCCGTTTTGGTAAAAAAATGAATAGTAACCAAAAAACCATTGTCCCACACCAAACTTAAGTCGGGGAGGCACACATTATTATAATGAAATGTGCCACATCGCTGGCTTAGAATCATGCTACGAGGATGGGCTCCTAATACACTTGCACACACAGGAACAACCACAACCCACGTGGGGCTTGACCCAAATTCCAATCCCCGTGGGCTTCACCACCATATGGGCTTCAACCCCCTGTGGGCCACTGAATGGGCTTGATTCCCCTATGCCCTTCTTTCTCCATCAGGCCCTCCCAAGGCTAGACTGGTCGTCTTCCCCCTTATGGGTTGGCTAAGTGGTGGGTTGGCCTTGGTTGATGGGATAGCTTGAGCCTGACCAATTTTTTTGCTTGAAAATATAATAAACACTTAGAAAATTTCATTACAATTATAAAATATCAATAAAAGTTTCATAAATAAAATTAAACTTCAAAAATCACTATTCTTTTTATTCAAATCAATCCATTTCAATTCTTTATTTTTAAATTCCCAATTTTGAATAAAAAAAATTAAATTAATGGGTATTCTGTTTAAAAACCAGAAAAAACCATAAGAATATGTTTAAAAATTATGCATGGAAATTAAGTATATCAAGTACATACATTTCATAAATTCTTACACTAATATATATAAGGCTTTTAAAAGCATTAAAAATGGGATTTGTAAGTGAAAAAAGTGCTAAAAATCTAAAAAACATTAAAATCACACGGTCTTTATTAGTGTTAGAAAAATCGATGATAAAGGCCCCCTTTAACACCATTAAAAATGAAGCACTGATAAAAGCCACATTTATCAGTGCTTTATTTTTAATGCTGATAAAGAGTACCTTTATCAGTGTTTTTTCTAGCGCTGATAAAGGCCCCCCTTTATTAGCATTTTCTTTTTAGCGTTGATAAATGTGAGCATTTTCTAGCACTAATAAATTCCATATTAGTCGTTGCACAATTTCTTCCCTACAACTGCCATGAAAAAACCCTATAATAACAAACTCAATTAAAATATATAAATAGAAATATAAATATATAGAAAAGTGGATTGGAATAAAAATATTACATTTCACCATCATTTTAATTCAAAATTTACCTAAAAAATATTTAAATTTATGTCATAATTATAATTACTAAAAAAAATTATAACCCATATACAAAATCAAAACTCTTATAACAAAATTTTTCCAATGATTAACCACCGTACAAAAGATTATCTATACAATAAAACCATTTTTTATTTTCATAACATTAAATAAAAAAACAAATTATAATTTTAATGTTATATAATCCACATATGATAATTTATATTGTTAATTACTGTATATATTAATGATATTATCTGTTATACTATTAAGTATATTATTAAAATGAAACTTTTATATTTAAAACATGCATTTTGAGTCATACTAACCACATCATGAGTGAGATTAATGTGCGTTCAATTTCTACAGGTAACAAAAAAAATTATGGATCACTACCTTAAAGTTTAAAAACAATGTGAGCTCTTTTTATTGGTTTTGGTTATGTGATGCACATTTTAAACTTAAATGTAAATTCTATATTGAAAACATGAACTTCAAGCCATATCAGCTACATAGTGTGTCATATTAACACATGGTTGATTCCTACACTTCAAAAATGAATTATGGATCGTTGTCCTAAAGTTTGAGAACAATACGATCTTGTTTGATCTATTTTGGGCATGTGACGCGTGTTTTAAACTAAAATGAAACTTTTGTACTGAAAACATGCACTTGGAGTCATATAGACCACATCATGTGTCAGATTTATGCATGATAAATTCCCACACATCACAAATATATTATGTATATTTTTCATAATGTTTGAAAATAATCCAAGATTGTTTGTTTGGTTTTTTCTAGTGATGTGTGTTTTAAAATAAAATAACACTTTTATATTGAAAATATGCAATTCGATGTATACTAGGTTAATTGTGTATCATATTGACGTGTGGTCAATTCCTACTTGTCAAAAATGAATTATAGATCATTTTTATAATGTTTGAAATCAGTATGAGCTTTCTTTCTTGTTTTTTGAGTGAAACATGTTTTAAACTAAAACGAAACTTTTATATTACAAACAGTCTGGGAAGGGGAACTATGATAAAACAAAACTTTATTGAATATTTTATTGATAATAAATGATATAATTTCCTCATGTTGTGTTAACTATGTTCATTTATGGAATATTTGGGATTAGATCATTCATTTAAAAATTTGATGAAAATTCCAGTTTTACCCTTTACAAATTCACTGTAGTATTTCGAACATAAATAATTTTATTTGAATTATTTGAACTTAATATTTTTAAATGTGTTCCTAAAATAATTTTTTACAACTTTAATTTAGGACATTGGAGCTAAATCATGCATTTGGTTGGTGCAAATAGGCCATGAAGTCAAAGTTGGACTGGACTCGCTAGATTGGACATAGCTTCTGTATTTGAGCCATAACTTCTTCATCCGTGCTTGGATTAGGCCCAAATTTTGAGAAGATATTGAGGAATCATTTTATCATGAATAATACTTCTGGAAGGACAGATGATTCACACATTTTGGTGGTAAAATTGGTGGTGCAAGTTGGAATAAAATATTTGGCCGAGATTCCCCATTCACACTTGAAACCACTTTGAACCTAGCCTCCCCAACACTCTATAAATTGGAGTTTTTATCATTTGGTGGGGTGGGGATGTACATTAGGAAGTTTAAGGAAGAGTATAAGAGGTTACAATCCAATTATCCAAGCAATTCAATAAGGGTATCTCTTGAAGCAAGGATCCCTTCATCGAAGCCCTCTTCTTCTTCCTCATGTTGTAATGTTTGTGTTTTTATAATAAACTTCTTTGTTATTCTTTTATTTCTTATATTTTATTCTGTTTTGTTCAAATTTATTCTTATATTAATATTCCTAATTGGGATGGAATCAAGAGTATAAATGTGATTGGGTTCTACCCTTTCTAAACCTTTGCACATGAACAACGTTTCTACGATGACTACACCGCCCATGGAAGAGTAGTTCTTTTTAGTAATTAATATACCTCTAAACTTATTTATTAATTTATTTTGAATAAATGATATAATTTAATTCATTTAATATGATCTATTAATTGATTTTTTAATTTAAATTAAACTAATCAAGTAATCGAACAATTGACACAAAACACGTGAGGTTGGAAGTTGTGTAAATTGTGAGAGCGCGATCTTAATCGGTAATAAAAGACCACATGAGATAAATTTATAGAGTTCAAATATAATCCCTAAACTCAATTAATCATCATTTACAAAGTGGATATGTTATCTAATTAACCACTGACCATAATCTAACCTAATAACATAAATCAAAGCAGGTTTCTACAATTGCATGTTCCAAAGCTAGCCTAGGGTTTAAGTAATTTCAACTTTGTTGTTAAGTTAACTCCAGTAGGGTTAGAGGGTTAACAAATTAGAGGACTATAATTAAGTGGATTTTAATTTAAATTATAATGAAAAATAATTTATTGAAGAGGTAGAGTTATATAAATTACTCATTTTAAACATTTTCTAAAAAACATCTTCTTGTTGTGTCATTTTAAACGAACTTCATTTAAAAAACTAAAAAAAAACAAAAATACAATCTTATTCTAGAAAACTTATTCTAGATTTATAAACTATAAAAAAAACTCCATAATTTTAATTAATATTCTTATTTACTTTTATTTTACTTTCAAAATACCTTTAATATGTTGTTAAATTTACTTCCTCCTTTGAGAGACGACCTTGGTCAGCCACTTTGCTGCACCTAAGTAACCAACAATCACATATCATTTGAAAGCACCCACAACAGTGCCTTTCAAACTACAAAGCTAAAAATAAACATGAAAAAACACACATGAAGGAATATGAGGAGACTTGAACCCAAGACCTCCCTAACACCCCACATGGCCCTTTTCCATTAGGCTAAACCCTAGGGAAAAATGACACTTCTATATTGAAGACACACACTTTGAGTCATACTATCCACATCATGTGTCGGATTGACATGCAGATAATTACTAAAAGTTACAAATGAATTATGGATCATTTTTCTATAGTTTGAAAACAATCCGAGCTCATTTTATCAATTTTGGCTATGTGACACACATTTTAAACTAAAATGACACTTTTATATTGAAAACACACACTTCAAGTAATAACGACCACATCATGTGTCAGATTGATGTGTGGTAAATTTCTACGCATAAAAAATAAATTATGGGTCATTATCCTATAGTTTTAAACAATTAGAGCTCGTTTTCTTGATTTTGGTTATATAACAACATTTTAAACTAAAAATGACACTTTTATATTGAAAACATGCACTTCGAGTCATATTTGTCGCACCATGTGTTAGATTGATGTGTGACACATCACAAATAAATTATGGATTTTTATCCTAAATTTTGAAAACAATATGAGAATTTTTGATCAGTTTTAGCTATGTGACACATTTTTTAAACTTAAATGACACTTCTATATTTAAAACACGCACTTCGAGTCATACTGGCCACATCATGTGTCAGATTGATGTGAGGTTGATTCCTACACATCATAAATGAATTATGGATTGTTTTCATAATTTTTTTAAAAAAATCTAATCTCGTTTTCTCAATTTTTGGATGGGGATGAGTGTTTTAAACTAAAATTATTCTTATAAATTGAAAACACACACTTAAAGTCCTACCGAACACATCATTTGTTAGATTAATGTGCAGTAAATTCTTACACATCAAAAATAAATTATAGATAATTTTCATAATGTTTGAAAACAATCCACACTCATTTTATCATTATTTTATAGTGACATGCATTTTAAACTAAAATGAAACTTTATATTGAAAACATGTACTTTGAGTCATATCGACCACATCGTGTGTTGGATTGATATGCGGTCGATTCCTACAAGTCACAAATTAATTATAGACCATTTCCAAAAGTTTGAAAACAATCTGAGCTCATTTTATTAGTTTTGGATATGTGACATGCATTTTAAACTAAAATGAAACTTTTATATTCAAAACACACACTTCGAGTCATACTAACCACATCATGTGTCAGATTGATGTTCGGTCGATTCCTACATATCAAAAATGATTTATGGATCATTTTCCTAAAGTTTTTAAAAAATATGATCTTGTTTTCTCGGTTTTGTCTATGTGATGTGCATTTTAAACTAAAACGACACTTCTATATTGAAAACATACACTTCAAGTTATACCGACCATATTGTGTGTCTGATTGACGTGTGGTTGATTCCTACACATCACAAATGAATTGTGGATCTTTTTAATATTGTTTGAAAACAATCCTAGTCTATTTTCTCATTTTGGCTATGTGACATGCATCTTAAACTAAAATGATACTTTTAAACACATACTTCAACTCAAACTGACCAAATCATGTGTTAGATTGATGTGTAGTAGATTAATACAAGTTAAAAATGAATTATGGATCATTGTCCTAAAGTTTTTTAAATAATCCAATCTTGTTTACTCTGTTTTGGATAGTTATGCATGTCTTAAACTAAAATGAAAATTTCATATTGAAAACATGAATATAGAGTCATACTGACCACATCATGTATCAAATTGATGTGTGGTCAATTCCTACACATCACAAATGAATTATGGAGTGTTTTACTAAAGTTTTCAATCAATCTAAGTTTGTTTTATCAGTTTTTTCTATGTGATGGGGTTTCTAATATAAAATTACACTTTTGTATTAAAGACACAAAATGAAAATACTAAGCCTTTGAGCATGGAAGTACCTTCACCATTAGTTGGTAATACATCTTCATATTTGTTGGTAGAAGGATCCTTGAACCATTTCCTAGTCATCATTATATTAGTTGGCCTTTTTGTAACAACCCCAAATGATAAAGGGTTAAATGACTAAATGATATGACTCATGTCAACAAGGCGCACCTTCCTTTTCGGGAGCCTACCTGATTAGAACTCCACAGTTAAGCGTGCTTGGCCTGGGGTAGTGATCAGGATGGGTGACCTTCTAGGAAGTCTCCCAGGGTGCGTGTGAGTGAGGACAAAGTACACTGGAAAGAAAAAGTGTTGGCCTGTGGGGACTGTCATTAGTCAGATGACCCGTTTGGGCACATGGGTGGGCCCTAGGGTGGAGAACATGTGTCTACGAGGAAACTGGTGGCCTAGGGTAGTGATCAGGATGGGTGACCTTCTGGGAAGTCTCTCAGGGTGCGTGTGAGTGAGGAAAAAGCACACTGGAAAGGATAAGTGTTGGCCTGTGGGGACTGTCATTAGTCAGATGACCCGTTCGGGCACATGGGTGGGACCCAGTGTAACGAGTCAAAGTTGCATTAATGGAAATCCCTCTTGATCTAATTAAATGCCTCTTTATGTTTATATAAAATTTCAACTTCTTTGGTTTTATGTGAAGAATTTTGACTGTTGCTAATATAGCCATTGAACAGTGATCACATGATTAGTATAAATATAGGACTTTAACAAATCCAATTTACTCAGACAAAGGAAGTGATGACCTCATCCAGTAGAATTGACCCATACAAAGCCCATTTGTCGGAGCTCAGAAAATAGGTGGAATCTTTGGGCTTCGCCCTTGACCAAGCCCAAGCTGAGCTTCATCATGTCAAGCTCGAACGCGACCGTCTACGGGAAAAGTTGAAGTTGATTGAAATTACCACTCGAGTGATGTTATCCAAGCCACCCCAAGAATCTGTCACCATCACACACCTTACCCTTAGGTCTTATGCGGCTGTTTTAAGGGGTTATGTAACAAATAAGTAGTACTATGTTCATATACATTATTTTTGTATATAATAATAAATATAATTTCTAGTCATTTTTGATACATTGTAAATAGTTTTTAAAGTACAAATGGTGTTTTTAGTTATTATTTAATTAAAAAATCTATTTTATTAAATTAAGGGATTTTTGAATTAAATAATATTTTAATAAAATAATAATATTATTATTAAATTATTTTTTATTAAATATAAATGATCTTATAATTTTATGAATGCAATTAAATTTTTTATTAAGGTTTGGAAGCCATTTCTGTCAAAACTCGTGAATTTTCGATAAATGTCAGTTTTTATTTTAAAAGTAAAAATTAACATATTTATAAAATTATTTAGATAAAATAAATGTTATTTATGGAATCAGGATGTCGAAATTATCCAACGGTGAATTTTTCATAATTTTCCGAGATAGTCAAATTTTTGGGTAAAAATTAAATACCGTTTAAATATATAATGTGTTTTATGAAATCATAATGACCCAATAGTGATGTAATAAAATAATATAATCTTTATTTTCGGACAATATATGTTTTAACATTAAAATAATGTGATTTTGGGTTTGTTTGACTTACTTTTCAAAGTATTAATGGACCCCTCAAGACTTATTCAACACCTTGCCTTTTTAAATTAATTTCCATGGGAGTGTGACTCACCTCCACATAAGAAACCATAATATTTTAAGAAGTTAGGACTTGGGCCTTATAAAATATTGTTTTCCTCTTACCTTTTCCAAAAACCATGGGCAAAAACCATGGGATGGTTTGTGGTTTGGATTAATTTAATGTAAGGGGACCCAAACCTAAATAATAAAGAATTCCCTCACCTTTCCTATATAAACCCACCCAAGCTCTCACTTAATCCTCACTCAAAGCCCTTGGAGTTCTTCAAAACTCTTACCTACTCTCTCTATAATCCTCCCAAGGTTCCCCAAGCTCCCAAGAAGCCTCTCACAAGCCTCTCTCTAGCCTTTGGAAGCACACTTCCAAGTAAGGGTTTTTCTTCCTTTCTCATTTTTGTCCAATTTTATTTAAGTTTTTTTGCCTTTTAATTTCAATTATGAATGTTGGGGTATGGTTTCAAACCTCCCTCACACCTCCCTCTTTATTTTTTAATGATGGGATACCCCTTTCTCTCTCATTAAATTCCTCCCATGTACACCCGTTACTATGCCGAAATTCTGAAAGGAACTTCTCTCTCCTCATTTACATTCAAGAAATACTTTTGTATCATGAATATAAATTCCATTACAATTGTTGGGACATGTATATATATGACCTAATTACTGTCCATTACATGTAAATATTATGAGGAACACCTTTATCTCTCATCAACCTTTTTTTATGAATTCTTACGTCACGTCGTTACGCTGCCGAAATCGCATCGATTTTCTAAGCCAATGTCATTGTGTAGTGAATACCATGCCCATTTATCCATCAAGGGTATTCAAATTTATAAACATTTACTTATTGATTATAAAGTTTCATGTATGAATTACACATTCCTTTATCATGAAATAAATTATTATGTTTAATGAATCCATGTTTTATGATCCATGTGACACACTTATGCATGAAATAAAATGTTTAAGAAGGGTGTGCCCTTATAGTGCTCCAATGCATTGGGTAAAGTATAGTATCATGATACGTCATGTTTAATGAGTGTTGAATCATGCTAATTTAAGTTCAACAAGGGTTTACTCATGCTTTATGTGTAATGAGGATTTACTCATGCTCCATGTGCAATGAGCCTTGGCTCATGCTATTTCCATGTTAAGTGTTGTTGCCACATTTCAATGTTATGATTATCATGATTTATCATGCCTTTATGTTCATGTTTATTTTATGCTCTATTGATATGCCTATTTTCTAACATGTATTGTACTCCTCATGTTATTCCACGTGTACTCCCTTACTGGGCTTTATAGCTCACCCTTTTCTTATGCATGTCCTCAGGTTATCCCATGCAATGCTAAGTAAGAGGGAATATAGTGGTCATGTAAAGGAAGTTTTCAATAAAGATGTTGTATTTCATGTTTTAAGTTTTATGTAATGATCCTAAGCCCCAAAGACACTAAAACTCTCGATCTTATTGTTGTATCAAGTGAAGTTTTATGTAATAAATCATGTTTAAGTTTGTAATAAAAGCAGGGTTGTTATAGTTGGTATCAGAGGATAGGTTTAGTTATTTTTGGGATTAGGAAACCCTAGTAAAGCCTTAGATACAAGAATAAGTATAATAAAACATCCCTAAGTTTTGGTAAGTACTGAGTAAGTGGTTTATCAAACAAATACATCCCTGTATGGATACGATCAGGTAGAGGCGGCTCTGGCACATATGTATCCTAGGGGTAAAACCTGAAAACACCGCTTTGAGCTAGACTCAAACAGGAACTGGTGCATGACAACGGGCCTTGCTGCACTTTTGGTTATGACACTCCCGGGGGATATGTTTTGATAAATTTAAAAGGTTAGTATGAACCATTATTAAGGGAATTAAAAAAATGCCTCTACGAATATATGTTAGAAAGTAGATCATGAAAAGCCTAGATTAAAGCCTATAGACTCTTGAGTAAGGAAATAAAAGTTTATTTATAAGTCATCAACTTTTGTCTTTGGATTACCCTTTATGTGTTACCCCTAACTTTCCTTTTATTCCAGCTAATGGCCGGTAATAGGAGGACTCGAGCTAACAACTGTTGTGAAGATCAGTGTGATGACTGTACTAATGAGATGCCCAATTTAATGGGAGCGGGAATCGCAAACTTTTTCACACTTTTCTCTCAGATAAATCAAGTTTTGAATAGAAACATGGGTCAAGAGGAACTTTCAAATCCCCCTAAGAAAGAACACGTCGCTATCGAGAGATTCATGAGACAAAGGTCTCCTACTTTTAGTGGATCATCTGATCCCACGATCGCTGAACAATGGATAAAATCCATTGAAAAGATATTCTCCATCCTCCAATGTTCTGAACAAGAGAAGGTTCTCCTGGCGGCTTATCGTATGGAGGGTGAAGCTGATCAATGGTGGACGTTGATAAAAAATACAAAGCCTAAGGAGAAGATTGAGGCGTTGGAATGGAAGGATTTCCGGAAGATGTTTTTCGATAAATATTTTCCACGCACCCTCCGGCTTAAGATGGAAATGGAATTCCTTTCCCTCAAGAAAAAAGATGAAGAATCTGTTGGAGCGTATGAGGCAAACTTCACAAGGATTGAACGATATGCTTCTGACTTTGTCGTTACCCCCGAATGCAAGGTTGACCGCTTCTTTGGTGGGCTGAAGCCTAGCTTGCGGAAATCATTAGCGATCCGTGACTTCGACATCTATGAGGAAATTGTCCGATGTGCCCTCAAGGTCGAAATGGAGATCGGGGAATCACAGGGGTATCATGGGGACAAGAAGCGTAAGGTGGAATTCAATGCTGGTGGTCCGATGGATAAATACAACGGTGCTAAGAAGATCCAGCACCCCACTTGCCAAAAGTGCGGAAAGAAGCACCCTGGAAATTGCCTTAAGGGGACGAGAAAATGCTTCAGGTGTGGAAGAGAAGGGCACCTAGCTGTTAACTGTCGGCAATAAAGACCCACGGTTGCGACAGAGGAGAGGAACACTCCGTTCGAACCTCAACGCGTTGTTCAATGCTACAAATTCAAAGAACCGGGTCATTTTGCAAATCAATGCCCTAATACAAGGGTTTTAGGAGACAACCAACAACCTCCAAGGCAGCAAGGAAGAGCTTTTGGCATCACTTATGCCTAAGTGAACCCCGAAAACGAAGTGGTGATAGGTACTCTAGTTATTCATTCAAGAATAGAGAACGTACTTTTTGATTCAGGTTCTACACATTCTTTTATATCTCGAAAGTTTATTAGAACAATCCCAACACCACCAAAAATCATGGAAGTAAAGATGTCGGTGAATACAGAAAATGGGGAAATCATTGCATCCCATGAATATAAGTCCTCCCATTTTATAGTCTGTGGATTGAATTTCCTGGCGAACCTCGTCATACTCCCTCTGGTGGAATTTGATGCAATTCTTGGCATGGATTGGCTTTCCTTATATAGAGCCAACATAAATTGTCGGGAGAGGGAAATCACACTCCATATGGAGAATCTACCTCCGATTATTTACAAGTGTAAGGAGGAATATGAATCTCCTTTAGCTCCATCATCTCAAGCATGAATATTACTGCCTTATGAGCACGCGTATCTGGCTCAGATGATTGAGTCCAAGGAAGAAACCATCCTTGAAGAAATACCTATTGTGAGGGAATTCGCTGAAGTGTTTCCTGAGGAACTATCTGGTCTTCCTCCTAGAAGAGATGTTGAGTTCTCAATTGAACTTATACCTAGTGCGCTACCAATATCCAAGTCTCCATATAGAATGTCTGTTGTTGAGCTTGAAGAGATGAAGAAACAACTACAGGAGAATCTGGATAAAGGGTTTATACGCCCAAGTGCTTCACCATGGGGTGCACCAGTCCTCTTCGTCAAGAAGAAGGATGGGTCAATGCGGCTTTGCATCGATTATCGTGAAATTAACAAAATCATGATAAAGAACAAGTATCCCCTCCCAAGAATCGATGACTTGTTTGATCAGCTGCATGGAGAACAATACTTCTCCAAGGTGGATTTGCAGTCAGGATATTATCAAGTAAGGGTGAAGAATGAAGATGTCCCCAAGACTACTTTTTGTACAAGATACGGGCACTATGAATTCATAGTAATGCCTTTCAGACTCACTAATGCTCCATAAATATTCATGGACTTAATAAATAGAGTCTTTAGAGATTACCTTGAAAAATTTGTGGTAGTCTTTATAGATGATATTCTAATATACTCCAAAACCAAGGAGGATCATGAGGAGCATTTAAAAACTATACTAGAGACTTTGCGCAAGGAGAAGCTCTATGCAAAGTACAACAAGTGTGAGTTCTAGATGAAGGAGGTCTCATTCTTGGGCCATGGCATCACAAGCAATGAGATATTTGTGGAACCCTCCAAAACAGATGCAATTGAGGGATGTCCAAGGCCAACATCGGTAACGGATATCTGTAGCTTCTTGGGGTTAGCTGGATATTATCGACGATTTGTGAGAAATTTCTCACGATTTTCCAACCCTCTTACCAAGATAATTCGAAAGGGAGTAAAGTTTTCTTGGAGTGATGAATGCGAAGAAAGCTTCAAGGAGTTGAAAAGGAGGCTTATCACTACGCTCGTGCTCACTTTACCCACAAGTGGGGAACTTTTTGTTGTTTTCAGTGATGCTTCAAAGAAGGGATTAGGCTATGTGCTGATGCAGAATGATAAAGTTATATCCTATGCCTCAAGGCAGTTGAAAATCCATGAGCAAAACTATCCAACGCATGATCTGGAGTTGGCGGCAGTGATCTTTGCCTTGAAAATCTGGCAGCATTATCTCTATGGAGAGAAATGTGAGATATATACTGACCACAAGAGTCTTAAATATATATTCACATAGAAACTACTTAATATGTGCCAGAGAAGATGGATAGAGCTCATCAAGGATTATGATTGTTCAATACATTACCACCCTGGGAAAGCGAACAAGGTGGAAGATGCCTTAAGTATAAAGGACCCAGCAATTCTATCAATGATGAGAATTGATAAGGATCCAATGTTCTTAGACTTGATGAAGATGGACGTGGGAATCATAAAGAAGGGAGCATCATCAATCCTTTCACAAATGATTGCTCAACCATCTCTTTTGTAAAGGTTAAAGGATGCTCAAAAGGATGATGTGGGAATTCAGGAAAAAGTGGAAGCTATCAAAAAAGGGAAATCCTCAGAGTTTAATGTTAATGAAGAAGGAATTGTGCGGTTTGGGAAAAGACTATGTGTTCCATCAAGTATGGAGCTGAAGAAGGAACTTTTGGATGATGCACATAGTTCAAATTTATCTATTCACCCAGGGAGCACAAAGATGTATCGAGATCTCTGAGAAAACTTTTGGTGGGATAATATGAAGAAGGAGATCGCTGAATATACATCAAAGTGCCTAGTGTGTCAGCAAGTGAAGGCAGAGAGGCAGAAGTCTAAGGGGATGATGCAACCATTTCCCATACCAGAATGGAAATGGGAGAACATCACCATGGACTTTGTCACCAGACTTCCAAGGACATCCAAAGGCAACAATGCAATCTGGGTTGGTGTGGATCGTCTTACAAAGACTGCACACTTCATTGCTATTCGGGGGGATTTATCTTTGGATCAATTGGCACGAATATATATCAGGGGAGTGGTAAGGTTGCATGGAGTACCACTATCTATTGTGTGTGACCGAGATCCAAGATTCACCTCTAAGTTTTGGAAGAGTCTTTAACATGCTCTGAATACTGAATTAAACTTCAGTACGACCTATCATCCTCAAACTGATGGCCAATCCGAGCGGACTATCCAAACACTTGAGGATATGTTGAGAGCGTTCTCAATGGACTTTAAAGGAGGATGGGATCAACATCTTCCTCTGGTTGAGTTCTCTTATAATAACAGTTTCCACTCGAGCATCCAAATGGCACCATATGAAGCCCTGTATGGGAAAAGGTGCAGAACACTGGAATGTTGGGATGAGGTTGGTGAACGTAAGCTGCTTGGACCAGAAATGGTCAAAGAAATGGTGGAGAAGGTGAAAACCATTCATCAGCATATCAAGGTATCCCAGAGTCGATAGAAGAGTTATGCAGATAATCGTCGATGATACCTTGAGTTTAAAGTTGGAGACATGGTGTTTCTCTGCATATCTCCGTGGAAGAAGGTCATGAGGTTTGGAAATAAAGGGAAGTTAAGTCCATGGTATGTTGACCTCTTTGATATTCTTGATCGTGTTAGGGATATGGCCTATCGACTAGAACTTCCACCTAACATGGCCAAAGTACATGATGTCTTTCATGTATCCCTCTTAAGGAAGTACATACCAGACCCTTCACATGTACTCTCTTCTGAGGTGGTACAATTGGAAGATGATCTTTCTTATGAGGAGAAACCAGTGAAGATCTTAGATCGTAGAGAAAAAGTTCTATGAAATAAGACAATGCCCCTAGTCAAGGTGTTGTGGAGAAACCACAAGTTTGAAGAAGTGACTTGGGAATCAGAGGATATGATGAAGCTCAGTTACCCACATTTGTTTCAGTGTGGGAAAAGGAAAATTTTGAGGGTGAAATTTCTTAAGGGGGAATATTGTAACGACCCAAAGTTTCATTAATGGAAATCCCTCTTGATCTAATTAAATGTCTCTTTATGTTTATATAAAATGTCAACTTCTTTGGTTTTATGTTAAGAATTTTGACCGTTGCTAATATAGCCATTGAACAGTGATCACATGATTAGTATAAATATAGGACTTTAACAAATCCAATTTACTCAGAAAAAGGAAGCGATGGCCTCATCCAGTAGAATTGCCCCATACGAAGCCCATTTTTCGGAGCTCAGAAAAGAGGTGGCATATTTGGGCTTCGCCCTTGACCAAGCCCAAGCTGAGCTTCATCATGTCAAGCTCGAACGTGACCGTCTACGGGAAAAGTGGAAGTTGATTGAAATTACCACTCGAGCGATGTTATCCGAGCCACCCCAAGAGTCTGTCACCATCGCACACCTTACCCTTAGGTCTTATGCGGCTGTTTTAAGGGGTTATGTAATAAATAAGTAGTACTATGTTCAAGTACATTATTTTTGTATATAATAATGAATATAATTTCTAGTCATTTTTGATACATGTAAATAGTTTTTAAAGTACAAATGGTATTTTTAGTTATTATTTAATTAAAAAATCCATTTTATTAAATTAAGGGATTTTTGAATTAAATAATATTTTAATAAAATAATAATATTATTAAATTAATTTTTATTAAATATAAATTATCTTATAATTTTATTAATGCAATTAAAATTTTTATTAAGGTTTGAAAGCCATTTCTGTCAAAACCCGTGAATTTTCGATAAATGTCGATTTTTATTTTAAAAGTATAAATTAACATATTTAGAAAATTATTTAGATAAAATAAATGTTATTTCTGGAATCAGGACGTCGAAATTATCCAACGGTGAATTTTTCATAATTTTCTGAGACAGTCAAATTTTTGGGTAAAAATTAAATACCGTTTAAATATATAATGTGTTTTATGACATCATAATGACCCAATAGTGATGTAATAAAATACTATAATCTTTATTTTCAGAAAATATATGTTTTACCATTAAAATAATGCAATTTTGGGTTTGTTTGACTTACTTTTCAATGCATTAATGGACCCCTCAAGACTTATTCAACACCTTGCCTTTTTAAATTAATTTCCATGGGAGTGTGACTCACCTCCACATAAGCAACCCTAATATTTTAAGAAGTTCGGACTTTGGCCTTATAAAATATTTATTTCCTCTTCCCTTTTCCAAAAACCATGGGCAAAAACCATGGGATGGTTTGTGGTTTTGATTAATTTAATGTAAGGGGACCCAAACCTAAATAATAAAGAATTCCCTCACCTTTCCTATATAAACCCACCCAAGATCCCACTTCCTCCACCCTAAAATCCCTTGGAGTTCCTCCAACCTCTGCCCTACTTATACATGATTCTCACACTGCTTGTGTGTTTTCATCAACTAGCCTAGAATAGAAGTGGATTAAGATTTTGATTCATCAATCTTCCTATAAGTAAAGGAACATATGTTATTTCATACCACATAAAACTTTTATTGTATATTTAAAATACATACCATTTTATTTTCAAGTGTAGCATACCCCATCCATGCTTTAAAGTAGGGGTACATTGGTTTTGCTGCATATTTCTTATTTTTAGTACTTTATTTTGTTTAAAAAATTAACAATTTTGAATCAAATTAGATAAAATAAATAATGTAAAATAAAATACCATCCACTAAAATACACCTGAAATGATTTATCATCACAAAAACTAATGAAATATTTCCATGTTTCCTGATTTATAATACGTACATACGTAACTAATAGGTGGGGGTTTACTTTCCCCTCAGTACACCTAAGACGATTCTTTGTAATAAGTGTTTGGAAGCCTTTATGAGATTTTATAGTGACCATTAAGGCATATATTTTACCAAAATTATCTAAAATAAATGATATATATGGGATAATGAAAATTAAATCAATATTTCATTATATAGTTTCTTTAGTAAAATAGAGAAATTATATCGTAACATTATCCTAATATATTCCCAAAGGGTTTCCTTTAATGAAATAACAACATGGTTCCATACATCTACATCAAATTTCACATGAATTCTCATTGTGATCCCAATATAACTAATAAACATTGACTTATTGGGGTCAACAAGTTAGTCACTTTGATTCCATAAAACCTAAAATTTTATATATTTTCTTCGTAGAATGATAATTTTAGTTAACACATTGATGCTACATCATTCTTGTTTTATTCATCAAAATGTTGTTGATACCTTAATAATTCCACAGTTTCAACATCAATCATGTGTTCTTCCTTGAGATTGGTAATACCATAATGTGAAAAAGTCATTATCTTCATGAGTAGTCATACATTTAATTTAGATTATTTAAATGAAGTAGAGAACACATAATATTATGAGGGAAAACATAATATGTTAAAAAAACACTTTAACTCGATCATTAAACTCTCTTTTTTGTCTTTAAAGGTTGAAGGGATTTGGATCCTCTATTGAGTATCCAAGTCCCCTCTTTGAGTTCCCCTATAATGTAAAAGGCATTGTCTACATTGGGACCACCTAAAATGATTGTGATCTCACAATGAAATGGTCATCCTCAATTGAATTTTTATCTGAAACTATAGTTGTTTTAGTTGCTAATAGTATAATTGACTAATTATTGTTTTCTAGATCTGAGACATAAAATAACATCAATATTTGTGATTCCATTATGAACATTTTTTCCTTATACCCTTCTACACTTAAATTCACCTTCACGAAGCCCAACTCATCGACTTTCACCACACTCCTATTGTCAGTCCATTTATAATAGAAAATCATCACTTGAAATATCATATAATCCAACTCGTATATCTGTTCAATGATGCTGAAATATGCATATTCACATAAATCAGATTTCTATCTTCGGAACTGGATACATTCATCACTTTCTCCAAAATCATACACTACAAAAAAAGCAATGGTTAATGGCAGTTTATTCATGGTGGTTCTAGTAATCACTACAAAATAAATCTAGTTAAAAAATATAATATAGCAGCGGTTTCATAAAACCACCATGATATTTTTTATGTTCTCAATTAGAGGTGGTTTCAATTAAATCACTACTAAAAGTTTAAAAATAACCCTAATCCCTCCCCTCCCCTACTCCCTTTGTGCATCCCCGACCCCTTCCCCGACCCCCCAACCTCATCCTCTCCTCTCCCCGGTGGTGACCCCGAGCCCATGACCCCCCTTCCACCCCTCCTCCTCTCCTCTCCTTGGTAGTGGGCCCAATCCCATGTCCTTGATCCCATGACCCCAAGCCCACGACCCTCGACCCCCGAAACCCCACCCCCTCTGACTCCGATCCCCGCAACCCTCCCCCCTCTGACCTCCTCTCTAGCCAGCTCACCGAAAACAAAAAATCCCCCCTCCAACCTCCCTCACCCTGGCTCGGTTCCCCTCTTCATTAGTGACACAAACCCCCCTCCAATTTTCCTCTTCTTTGCTCGAATATTCTCCTTGGTGGTAATACAGACCCCTAAAGGTTGCATCATCCTCACCCTAATTTTATTATAGAGTAACATCAAATGGAAAATCATGAGTGATAAAAATAGTATAAAATTTGTTTTTTATTCATTGGACAAAAATTATATATGTAATTTTGGTTTATAATGTTTTATTTGTATTTTTCAGTTAGTTGTTTGGAGTTATAATAATCATTAATTTTGGTTATGCTGTATTAAATTAAAAAAATAAATTCTTTTATGATATACGTCAGTTATGGAATCTAGATCATTCATAATTTCATGGTTTTTATTTTATATTAATGAATTACACTTTTCTCTATATATGTTAATGCCTCAAATTTTTGATAGATACATAATTTAGAATATTTTCCAACTCATGAATAATTGGTTTTAGGGTTTGGGGTCACACATGGTTTCATCACCAACCCTAGAAATGTATCTAAGGATAAATGCCTTGAAAATGATATATTAGACTATTTTTAAATTTATCAGAATGCTTCATGTTTTATGTATATGTTAGGGATCATCTAGTTTAATAAAATATATCGAATAATGATATAGTAGTTAGGGTTAAGATTTACATGCATGATAATAAACTATTGATTATAGAAACTAGAACAACCAACATAGTTTCACTGATTTTATTTTAACTAACATGATTTTTAATAAAACTAATTATAGTGTGTAGTTTGTTTTTTTTATTGAGTCAAATGACTATTTTTTTTATCATTTTATTTGAAAATCACAATAAACACTATTCAAATTTATGTTAACATCATGTTTTTATGTTTATCTCAAATTTAAGGAATATCTGATTTGATGTTATGTGAACAGAGTTTATTTATATAATTCATGGAACAACATGATGTCACATTTAACTAGTTCAATATAATATAAACATATAGAGTTGAATATTTTGTGTATTCATGACATATCTGATATCCAAATAAAGTATACTTTGCATTCATAATTTTTAAGGGGTTCCCTTATTCTTTGTTATATCATGGGAAATGGTTCAGAAATTGATCAATGTAGCTAATTTTTTAATGGAATGAACCCTCCTTAGTTACAACACTAGGGTAGAATACACCATCATCTTTTATTTTATTCATCTCATTCATTTATGTTTGTGAGAAATAATAATTTATTTGATTCATGTTTTTATATTAAAATTTTAGTAAGAAAATTTTTATTATTTGATTCATCCCATTTTCCTTTATAATTGTTATGAAAGAGTTAATGGAGAAGTTGGGTGATATTTAATTTTAATTTTACTTGTTTGATTAAACACTTATATAATTATATATGAATGTATAGGGAGAATACAATCGAATAACTATGGATAAAATTTGGATTAATTTACCTTGAAACACACCTCAATATGCAAAGGGTTTGAAAGAATTTTTAGATTATGCAACTGCAAACTGATCAGTGGATGATAGAATAAAATATCCATGTCCTAATTGTAAATTCAAGTGATGGTTGAATATAAATAAAGTATACGAGCATTTGATATTGAAATAGTTTCCTACTTGATATTTATATTGGATTTGGCATGGTGAATCAAGTTTCATGGAAAGTCAAAACAATGAAAATATTTCCAACAAAATAAAAAGTGACTCAAAAGAGGATAATTTAGTTTGAAAATTTTTAAATGACGTATTTGGTTTTACAGAATATAGTGTACAATATTTCAATAGATCAACATAACCTTTAGTTGATCCTGAGAAGGTTAATCTTACTCATAACTTCAATGACCAAAAAAATTATTTTTATGAATTTGTTGAATATGGACAACAAGAACTATATAAAGGGTGTGCCAAGTATTCAAAGTTGTCTTTCTTACTTAAGTTGCATCATATTAAGTGTCTCTATGAAATTACTAACAAATAAATGTCCATGATTTTAGAGTTTCTTCATAATTAATTTAGTGAAGCTAATATCCCTGCATCATTCTATGATATGAAGAAAGTCATCAGCAAACCTATGTTTGATTATACAAATATACATGCATGACCTAATGATTACATGATTTACTGGGGAGAAGAGTATGATAAAGAAAAATGCATAAGATTCCATACAATAAGATGTAATTCAATGAACAATAGTGATAATATAAATCAATGAAAACCCATGAAGAAATAGAAGAAGAAAACTCCTAAAACGGTATTGTGTTACTTTCCTATAAAACCATGCTTGCAAAGATTATTCATGTCATCTAATACTGTAGACAACATGAAGCGTCATGATCAGGATAGTAATTATGGCTTGATGAGACATCCAAATGATGAAACATCATAGAATATTTTTTATTCACTATATCCAAATTTTTCTTTGGATCCTAGGAATGTACGTTTGGGATTGGCTTTTGATGGTTTTAACCATTTTGGTACTTTAAGTATTAATTATATAATTTGGTCAGTTGTTTTGATCCCCTATAATCTACCTCCAAGGATGTGTATAAATAATACTTCTTTCATTATTTCGATGATTATTACTAGAAATAAAATGCCTAAAAATGAAATTTATGTACACCTTCAACCTCTAATTAAAGAACTGTGAGAATTATGGGATGATGGAATGGAAACATATGATGATTCAATGAGAAAACTATTCAAAATTCATGGTTATTTAATGTGGAAAATTAGTGAATTTTCTATATTTGGAAATTTATCTAGTTAGAACACTCATATTGATTTGGATTGTCCAGTTTGTAATTTTGATTTTGAACCATAATGATTACCTCATAGAAGAAAATGGTGTTTTATGTGTCATTATTGATTCCTTGATGCTAATAATAAATTTAGGTTCAACAAGACACGATTCAATATAGATATTGAAATGATAAAGTCAATGAAGGTGTTTTTTGGTACATAAATCTTGGGACAATTGATGAATGTCACTGAAGAATTTGAAAAATGTCATCAGTTTAAAGAAGGGGGGAAAAGGGTATGAGATATAATATCTGAAGAAGATGGAACACAACAATGGAAGAAAAAGAGTATATTTTTCAAACTTACTTATTGGAATTTTAATTTGATACATCATAATCTTGACGTAATACACATTGAGAAGAACATCTATGATAATGTAATTTTTATAGTGCTTAATGAGTAGGATAAATCAAAGGATCACCATAGTGCTCACAAGGATTTAGAGTTAATGAATATAAATCATGGTTTCTCGGAAAATTATAATGGAAATTATCCTTTATATATGTTTACAATGAAAAATAATGGGAAAGACATATTCCTTCGAACTTTAAAGAATGTAAAAGTGTCAAATGGATGTTCAAGTAACATATCAAGATGTGTTGACTAAAAACATCGAAAGTTACAAGGATTGTAAAGTCATGACTCACATATTTTGATGGAGAAGTTGTTACCATTGTCTTTGCATAATATTTTACCTAAAAAATAAACTGCGGTTCTAGTTGAGTTTTGTACCCTTTTTAGAGAGTTTTTTGAAAAAACTCTAAATCCAAACGAGCTTAATAAAATTAAAAAAAATTGTTTTGACACTATTTCATTTGGATATGTTATTTATCCCTTCATTATTCACAGTCGTGATTCATTTGAATGTTAATTTGGTTGAAGAAACTAAACTTGGTGGATTGGTACACTATCAATGGATGTATCCAGTTGAGAGGTACATTGATATTTTTTTATTTGAATTGATGAATTAAATTTTATCAAATCATTGTGTAAATTTTTTAATACGTTTCTTATTTTTTTTTCATCAGGTACTGAGGTCATTTGAAATCATATGTGAGGAATAAAGCTCAACTAGAAGGCTCTATTTCCAAAGGTTACATAGCTGATGAGTGATTGACCTTCTGTTCTAGGTATTTAGATGGGATTGAGACTAGATTAAATTCTACTAGATGTGATGATGAAATATATACTAATTCTAGTTTTGAAAATCAGTCATCAGTATTTGAAACTATTGTACAACCTATTGGAAGGGGGTTAAAATTTACACTGAATGGATTGGAGTTTCTACAAGCACATAGATATGTGCTAGTCAATAGTGTTATTACAGATCCATTTGTTGAAGAATTGTGACTGAAAACAAATTGTACACTAAGGATTCAAGCTTTAAATGAGTTGGAATTAACAAAATATGTTAATAAGGAGATTTTTGAATGGTTCACTCATTGTTTAAGTATATACTCATATTCATATTATTGATGTGTAGTTATTTTGTCTATGTTAAAAGTAACAAATTATATCTTTTTGTCTAGATAATTAATGTTGACAATAGAGCTTAAATATCAAATAATTTGAAGTTTTTGGATCACGGTACTCTAAGGTAGGATAAGAAATTTGATGCCTATAATATTAATGGCTTTAGGTTTCATATGATTTATCATGAAGAATACTTGAAAACTCAAAATAATGGTGTATTTACATTTGAAGAGGTGGGATACTATGGGAAATTTATTAATACAATTGAATTAAACTATCATGGATATTTTTCAGTTGTCTTATTCAAATGCAAGTGGGTCAATATTGATAGGGGTATAATAAAAGATTCATTACATTTTACTTATGTTAACTTTTCTTGCTTGATGGATACTGGTGAGCGTGCATATCATGATCCATTTATCTTGGATTCAGAAGTGAATATGTTTTATTATATGGATGATTAAATACATGAAGGTTAGAGTGTTGTTGTAAATTTAAAGCAGAGAGGCTTATATGATATGGGTGATGAATATCAATTGGTGCTTTGTGATAGTGAACCTCATCAACCACAAAATAGTGAATAGTTTTTCCTAAAAATATTGAAATGGTAGAACTTTAAAGCGAGGGTGAAAATGAAGGACTCATCACAATGGAGGTTGATATTAATGGAGATAATAAAGATGAAGATAATTGAATGTATAAATTGGTAATGAAATTATATTACAATTTCTCATTTATAAGTGTTTCATACATATATACATTTTTCTAGTTTTTCTTTTTTTTATAAAAATATTTTAGTTTTTAATTTTTTATATATTTAATATACTTTAACTATTTGAAATATAGGAATGTTGAGAATTTTTTTTCAAGATCTTGGCTGATCATTATTTTGGATCACACCACCACTACCGTCATCTTCTATGGATCATAGTGATTCTATTGTACCTGAGACTACTAGTGAGCCATCCATTTCCCTAGATTTTGTTGGTAGTACACCACCTGATTCACCTTCGGTGATGGAGTAGTTGGTCACCCCTCCATCTAGGGGATATTGGAGGGTTACCGTTACTGGTATTTATGTCATTTTTCAAAAAAAATTTATATTTTATTAATTGTTTAATGAAATTTTCATACAGATAAAGACAATCATTGAAGGGATAAAAATATAAACACAGATGTATGTGACCTGAAGGCATTCAAGATTATTATTCCATTTGATGAGTTTTGGGTGCCTACTAGTGATGCTGTCAGAATATATAGACAGATTCTTGGGTATCTTGCTTGTGAGACATTGAGTTTCCCTATTATTTATAAATATTAGAGGCATATTCCTACATCTTGAAAAAAAATGAGGTCTTTGATACTCAAGTAAAGTTAATATTGATTTAATATTCTTTTATAAATAAATTAAAATACATGATTAAATTTTATAATATACTTATAAAGTGTTATGTTTTTTATTTATAGATGTTTTTTCATTTTGATGTCCTTGTCTTTGTTTCACACTCATGGACTTTGCAAAGAACACATACACTATCTATAAAAAACTAAAAGGACACTTTTATATAGAAATCAAACATTTCGAGTTATACTGAACATATATTATTCCAAATTGACATGTGGTTGATTCATACATGTCAAAAATAAATTATAGATCATTATCCATAAGTTTAAAAACAATTCAAGTTTTTTTGCTCAGTTTTGTATCAGTAAACACTTATGAAAGGTACAAAATCCTTTAAAAACAAGTGTAGGGGGTCAAAAATAGTAAAAATATGTCATATTTCCCTAAAATCAGAGGAAAATAACCATTAGATTTAATTTTGAAATGTAGGAACTGGCGACACATCATTATGAATGATAATTTTCCTATTATGGTCATAAATGCATTTTTAGTGTTTTAAAACACTAAAACATGCATGGGATCATCAAAACTCGAAAAAAAATTTTATTTTCTTTAAATAATTTGAAAACAATAGTGTATTTAATTATGAAATGTAGGAACAAATGACACATCATTCTGAATGACACTTTTCCCGTTATGGATGTAAATATGTTTTTAATGTTTTAAAACACTAAAACGTGTGTGGAATGGTAAAAAAACAATGACTTATTATCCTAAAATTAGGGGAAAAACACCATATATTTAATTTTGAAATATAGGAACCAATGAAAAGTTATTTCGAATGATTGTTTTCCCATTATGGCTATAAATACATTTTTAGTGTTTTAAAGCACTAAAACATGTGTGGAAAGGTCAAAACCAGCTAAATTATATCATATTTTCCTGAAATTATGGTAAAAAAATAGATTTAATTGTGAAATGTATGAATAGATGACACATAATTCTGAATGACAGTTTTCCCGTTATGTCCATAAATATGTTTTTAGTGTTTTAAAACACTAAAACTTGCATGGAATAGTAAAACCAAGAAAATGATGTCAAATTTTCTTGAAATCAGGGTAAAAGGATCATATATTTAATTTTGAAATGTAGGAACTGATGGTATGTCATTTTGAATGAAGGTTTTCCCGTTATGGCTATAAACACATTTTTTGTGTTTTAAAACACTAAAATGTACATAAAACGGTCAAAACCAAGAAAACAATGTTATATTATCCTAAAATGAAGGGAAGAAAATTATAAATTTAATTTTAAATGTAGTAACTGATGGTATGTCATTCTGAATGATGGTTTTCCTATTATGGCTGTAAATGCATTTTTAGTGTTTTAAAACACTAAAACATACATGAAATGGTAAAAATGAATAAAATTAAATCATATTGTACTAAAATAAATGGACAACCATTGTAGATTTAATTTTGAAATTTATGAACCAATGACACATCATTCTAAATGAAATTTTTCCTGTTATATCCTTAAACACATTTTTAGTGTTTTAAAATAGTAGAACGTGCAGCAAATAGTCACAACCAAGAAAATGATATAGGATTGTCTTAAAATCAAGTTAAAACTACCTTAGATTTAATTTTTAAATTTAGGATCTGATAAAACATCATTTTGAATAATGGTTTTCCCGTTATGGATGTAAACACGTTTTTAGTGTTTTAAAACACTAAAAAACATGTGAAACGGTCAAAACAAAGAAAAAAAAGTCACATTGCCCTGAAATAAAGGAAAAAACACCACTTAGTTTTTTTTTTGATGTGTACATGTAGACAGTATTTCAATCCGACTTGCGGTGTGATCAGAATTACTCGGTAAACACTTATAAAAGGTACAAAAGCCTTTAAAAAAGTATCAGGAGGTCAAAACCAGGAAAACAATGCCATATTGATCTAAAATCAGAGGGAAACAACCATATATTTAATTATGAAATATAGGAACTGACGAAACGTCATTCTGAATGACGGTTTTACCATTATGGTCGTAAATGTGTTTTTAGTGTTTTAAAACACTAAAACACGCATGGAACAGTCAAAACTAGACAAAAAACATCATATTGTACTGAAATCAGGGTACAACCACCATATATTTAATTTTGAAATGTAGGAATTGACGACACATCATTCTGAATGATGATTTTCCTATTTTGGCTGTAAATACATTTTTAGTGTTTTAAAACACTAAAACATGTGTGGAATGGTCAAAACTAGGAAAAAGATGTTGAATTATCCTGAAATTAGGGGACAAAGTCCATATATTTAATTGTGAAATTTAGGAACTAAAGACACATCATTCCAAATGATGGTTTTCCCATTATTTCTGTAAACTCATTTTAGTGTTTTAAAACACTAAAACATGCATGTAATGGTCAAAACTAGGAAAACGACATGAGATTGATGAGAAATCAGGGTAAAACCACCACATATTTAATTGTGAAATTTATGAACTAATTTCATGTCATTCCAAATGACTATTTTCCCATTATGTCCATAAACACTTTTTAGTGTTTTTAAACACTAAAATGTATGTAGAATGGTCAAAACCAAGAAAAAACATCGGATTGTCCTAAAATCAAGGGAAAACCATCATAGATTTAATTTTGAAATGTATTAACCAATGATATGTCATTCCGAGTGACGGTTTTCCTATTATGGCCATAATGCCTTTTTAGTGTTTTAAAACACTAAAACATGTGTGGAGTGGTCAAAACTAGAAAAATGATTTCAAATTGTCTTTAAATAAGGTAAAACTAACCATAGATTTAATTTTGAAATGTAGGAACTGATATCACATCATTTCGAATAACGATTTTCCCATTATGGTTGAAAACGTGTTTTTAGTGTTTTAAAACACTAAAACATTCTTGGAACGATTATACGCATAGAAAAAAAACTTAGATTGATGTGAAATCATAGGAAAACCACTGATTTGTTGTTTTTTAAATATATTACATGCTTTGATATCAAAATCCTTAAATTTTTTTATTAAATAAATTTCAAGCACACCACACATCACTTTAAAAATAAATTAGAATACTTACTTATCAGTTTTTAGTTTCAAGTGTTGAATCTTATCTTAAACAAGTATGTTTCAATTTTCAATGTATTTTTCATTATATATTATTTATTTTATGTTAAAATTCCTTCTGTTTGATTAATAAAATAGAAAATTTTATGTGCAGGACTCTGAATATATTCTGTGTCTTTTCTCTTTCACATTTCTTTTCCTAAATATTCTAGTTTTTATTATCGATGGAAGATGTTGGTAGTAGGCAGTAGGCTGACCGTTTTGATCCATGTAATTTTTCAGAAGAAAATCACGATGGTTCTTAATTTCCATGGTATGTTAAAATTTTATCAATTATTATACTTTAATTATGATTTATTATGTTTAGTTTTAATTTTTGTTTCATTTTTTGTTACAATTGATGAGATGATGTGGTCAGTTTCAGTTGATGAGATGATATGGAGGTATAAAGATATAGTGGAGGTTGTCACATGAATGTATATTCAACATGGGTTTTTTTGGACATATTATATATGTATATATTTATGACTGAGGTATTGGTTGATGTATGGGGTGACTGAGACTTAAGTGATGATGACTGTGGCTGTTTGTATAACTGTGGATGGGCGATGTATAAATGATGGGTTTATCATATATTTATGTTTTAGTTTATATCATGTCAGTTTTTATATATTTATAGTTTTTAATTAAATATTTTTTTAAAAAATCAAAAAATATTTAGCAGTGGTTTGTTTTAACTACCACTACACATATATTACTGAATGTATTTAGTGGTGGTTCAGATTAACCACCGCTAAAAATAACCACCAAAAAATGATTTATAGTAGTTAATTATATTTTATTTACATTCCTAGTAGATATTTTTTAATTATAAATCCACCACTAATTAAACAAAAAACCACCGCTAAATGATCCAAAAATGACACTTAAACAAACCACTGCGAAATAAAATAAATCACCGCTAATTGACTAGTGATCGTGAAATACGCAACAATTTTATAAACCGATTCTAATAATTAGTCGATGGTTTAAACTACCATTATACCACTAGATAGCCACTACTAACCACCTGTTTTTTAGTGATAAATCCACTTTTTTAAATTGTACCATGTTCATATTATTCCTTTATATAGAATGTATATCCATTAATTACAAAACTAGTGTAAGATATAATATTTACATTTAGTCTTTCAGATAACCATCAATGTTTTTCGATAATTGAATTTTTATTTTTAGATAAATACATATAAATATTATCTTAGAACCATCTTATAAACTATTGATTATATGTATTTTATATCCATCCTTTATCCCTTGATGTATTCAAATGACTAAGAATTACTTTGTGAGCTTCAACATATAGAGCTACATATGCACTATTATATAAAATGTAAAGGTGAGATTGCTCCCACTATTTGATAGTAATTATAACATCATCTCTTCCAAAAATCCCTTCACCTATAAGGAATATATTATAAGAATATTTGGGAGACTAATGCCATCATCATCTAATAGGTAATTGGTATATAATTCAATATAATCTTCAACAATATATCGTTTTGTAATACAAACTTCTAGCCAAATTCAATTATTGACATACCCTTTCAAAATCTTCATATACTGTTCAGTGGAGTATATACTTCTATAGTGGATAGGACTACATAGTTGAACCTCTTCAACCAATTAAACCATCAGGTGGACCATTATATTAAATAATGATGGTGTGAAGAAAATCTCTTATCCACATAATATGAATGTAATCTCCTTATTCATGATTGAAAACTTCATCGTGTCTATAACTTTACTGCACATGGATTTGAAAAATAGCCAGATTCGGGTTAATGTATGTCATACATTTTTATGCAGAATACAATGTAAAGTAACGAGTATCAAATCTTTCACCAAAACATGATAGTCATGTGATTTTATACCGGGTATATTCAATTTATTAATTGACATTACATTCTTGATATTTTATGAATACCCATTTGGAACTTTTACACCATTAAGGAAATTAAAAATTTTAGTTTTTCTTATATGGATAAATTATAATTTTCTAAAGGAAGAAAAGTATGCCTTTATCCCTTCACCGACGCCAACCATTTCCTTATTCCCATGTCAATAATATCCAACCTAGCCTTGATTATATCTTTTTTTTCCATGAAAATTTAGTAATGTGGCAATAACAATCTCAAATATTTTTTTCTACATGCATAACATTAAGAAAATGTATGATGTATAAAAAAATATATTACGGTAATTCAAAGACAATTGATCTATTTTCCCAACCTGATTTTTTAAGGTTTTTTGAAAAAGTTTTACTAAAAACAATGTCAATATATTTTACTTTCTCAAATAGTTGATAACCTATTAGTGGAGACTGTGTTGTCATGGGTTTTGTATTCCCATCGAATGATTTTGTCCATGATTGATATTTATGTCATAAAAGTAAAAATTTGTGATGTCCTAAAAATAGTATTCGAGGAATATTTTAATCTAACTAAGAGTGAGCATTATTCACAAATGGGTGACCCCAACATTCCTTAAATGATATAACTTGATGAATTTACATAAGAAGGAAAATCATTTATCATCATGTACAACATAGATCTAAATATGAATTATTCACTTCTATAAGAATCATATAATGTAACAACTATATCCCACATCAATTTTATATCTTCAAAAAGTGGATCCAAATAGACATCAATATCATTACTAGTTTTTTTAGTTTAGATATAATCAGAGAAAACATAATGTATCTGTGTTTCATGCATAACCATGGTGGAAAGTTATAATTTACCAACATAACTGGTCATTTATTGTGAAAACTACCAATTCACACCTTTTGTGGTGTGTAAAAAACCAATATTTTATATTATCCTAAGTATAGTATAGTGATTAAACCTAGTTATTCTCCCAAATATGAGTACACACAAAAATAGTTTGTCACTTTTTAAATTAGAGAAAAAATGTAGTGTTTTCAAAATTATTTGGTTTTGAATGAAAAAATAAAAGAAATAAATTAAGAAAATTATTGAAATGAATTTGAAAACTCAAGTTATTGACAACTATGATATGATAAGGGTAATCAGGTTGGGGTCGGTTTTCCAATTGAAATGATATCCTTGTTCTATTTAATTCAATCCCTTTCTGCTAAGTTGATTAAAGTGAGATTCCATGATCATTTCCTCTCACTCCCTTGGTTAAATAGTGATGGTGAGAGAAAACCTTAACAAGATATTATTTTGTTAAACTATCCTTCCTTATGAAAAATATTTTCAATGAATATCCTTAACTGGCTTAGGCAATACCCGATCGGGTCTTGTTTATCCCAAATAATCAAGAACATCCACTGCCCCTTTCACACATACTGAAGATTGTCAAGTGATTCAATACTAAGCCTTGGTATATTAAATAATATATAAACCATAACCTAGTGGAGGTATATAATTATCATGGAACAATGAAAAATCAATAACAGAATCAAAAACCAAATATGATCTTACTTGATAATAAAAACCACTATATGAAACCGAAAACAATACTGTAGAAGAGAGAAAGATATTTCATTTAATTAAGTCCATGAACTCAAAAATTAAAAAATAGAAAACAAAACCTTCCCCAATCAATTAAATTTTTACCCCACCATGATAAGAGTAATCAATATAAATGAGTAATAATAAGGCATTATAGAAGTAAGAAAATGAAAAGAGTGAAAAAGAAAAGTAGAAAAGTCATCTTACAGAATCTATCCAATGAATGTTTTCTCCTATTTGGATCTAATATCCTTATAATAACCCAATGATAACTTATTATAGGTTTTTCCAAGTTTAATTTCCTATCTTCCCTCCAAATTTAACATTAATTGGATGTGTATTGAGTAAGTTATATAATTATTAATTATTATTACTTTTTCAGGATGAGAATTCAAGAAATCCTCCTTCAATGTTCAGTATCCAATGGCCATTTTAATGAGTGAATAAATAAATTTAATTTAATTTATAAATTATTAATTGAGTGATATTCCAAATAACATTGGAATTAAATTAATTGAAGGTGTTTATCCCAAGTTATTCTTGATTTATATAGGTGGGGTCCACTATGTCGGCCAGAATGATTTTCCAACTTGATTAATTTTTTGAGCCTTTGGATGACCAAATTAGCACTTGGTCCAGAAGATAAAGTTGTATCCTATGAAAATATAATGTCTAAAAAAATAAAATCACTTGGATTTTTATTTTAAAGGTTATTCATGAAATACCAAAGTGATTAAAATCTGTTAAAATTCAAGAATTAAGCATTTTTCACATTTTAGCCCAAAACACACCAAAAAATCCAAAATTCATGAAAATAATCTCAAATTAATAAATAATAAGGGTTTAAATAATTTAAATACATATAAAAATTATAAAATTATTAGATCTATAAATTCCACCACACTTAGCACTTGGACAGCTGGACAAGTATGAATCAAAATGAAATCAAAGAAAATTCAAAACACATACCCATGAGATCCACCAATATTTCGACAAGAAAAAAAAGATATCACGAATCATAAAAAAAATTATTTCAAGTTATGAATTAAAATAATTCAATATATTTCCACATAATTTTTCATCCCATTCACACAAAACAACCACCTCACATGAATTTTCTTACATCTCAAAAATTTCAATTTTTTAGCAACACTTTTCTCATCCAAACCATGAAAGAGTCACCATAGGCTTGATAAATTATTACTTCTCTACCCAATGTGAGTCAATAACATGTTATTATCATGTGGAATTTTTAGTGTTGTTCTATGGTTTTTGTTTGGTAATATTTTTATGTCAAAAATTCTGAGGCCGAATGAGGAGGGCTTGGCTCTCTTTGAAGAAAAATTGCATGATTCAAATTTTTAAAGTATGGTCTCCTATTCACTCACAATAGTATAAAATAATATCCAAAATAATAACAAAATACAATATATAATTCTTAAACTTTATCATATAATTTTTTTAAAGCTCCAGACAGGCACAAATTTCTTTCTCCTTTGGAAGCTCTGGAAAGGCATAACTTCTTTTATCATAAAAGATCCAAAAAGGCACAACTTTCAACATAATGAATTTTTAAAAAGTAAAACCATCTCTTCAAAATTTATTTTCCACCCAATTTATCTCAAAATTATTTATCACAACACAAGAAAACTTACCCCATACTTAAGTTTAACTAGATCATGTAATTTTACTTCAAGAGAAAGCTGGATAAGAAAAATTGGGTTGTAATGTGGCTAAACTAATAGACTGTTCATGGATTCTATGGGATACAATAATTTAATATATATTTCATTCTAGGATAAAAATTATTTTATTTAAAATGGTAATTTAAAACCAAATAATTTCCTCAATCATTTAAAACACAAGTACCTCAAACCCTCAAGTTTTGATAGGAACAAATCAAATTATAGTAAAATAAAAATGGATTGGTTCTTTAAATAAATGAGGTGAATGTAATGAATATGAAAAAGGGTTCAGAAGACTCATGATAATGTGATTTAAAATATAAATACAGTGAGTTGTGGCATGAGATTCAACAATTAGATGACTTTTCATGAAATTCCCCAAATATTTGAACTTGAAACATAGTCATTTTCAGCATTCATTTAATCTTAGTTTTATAGAATAGATTATTTCACTAATAGACATGAGATTAAAAAATGGAAATTATAATCATATGATCTCACAAGTTTCAAGAACACACAAAAATTGTAAAAGAAACACACAAAAATTTGAAAAACACACTTTTCTTTGAAATAAATAGAAAATCAGAAAAGAAAATTGAAAATCCTAAACTACAAAGTTCCCCTCCCCAAAACTTAAATTATGAATTGTACTTAATGAATTAAATTATATTTTAACATATAATTTTATTTTAATTTTGATCATTGAAAATAAAGTGTTATGTAGAGGTACGACCTGATGGATTTTATTGATAAACTGGTTGGAGGAGTGTAATCTCCTCCACTAGAATTGATAGAAAGTTTGCATGGAATTTCTTTAGAATATGTCCATTAATAGTTAAAGGATACTACTCTGCATCCTTTACAATCTGCACAACATTGAAAGGATATACATGAGTAACTATAAATGGACCTTCCCATCTAGAATGAAGTTTACTTGACATCATCTTAAGTCTTGAGTTTAATAAAAAAACTTTGTATCTAGGATAGAATTATTTTGGTTGGATCATCTTGTCATGAGCTACTCTTGTTATATATTTATAAAACTTATAATATTCTATTCTAATTTTCTTTATCTCCTACAACTAAAATCTTCTCTCTTTTCCAGCACTTTCAAGATCCAAATTCATCTTTCTCATAGTCCAATATGCTTTATGCTCCAATTCCATAGGAATGTGATAGATTTTACCATAAATAAACCTATATGGAATCATTATTATTTGGGTTTTTCAGTATATTATATAATCCCATAATGTATTCTCAAACTTTTGGCTTCAATACTTCATGTTGGTCTTAACAGTCTTTTCCAAAATTCCTTTGATTTGTCTTTTAGACAATTCAGGTTGTCCATTAGTCTGTGGATGATAGGGAGTTGGTGTTTTATGATGTACCCCATACTTTTTTTATCAAATAATCCATTATAATATTGAAAAATATATTCTCTTGATCACTGATGATGGATCTGGGCACTCCAAACCTACAAAATATGTTAATCCTGACAAAATTACAAACAACTGTAGAATCCTCAGTCTTAGTGGCTTTTTCCTCCACCCAATTTGAAACATAATCAATTAAAATAAATATATAAGAATTTACAAATGAAATTTGTAAAGGTTCCATAAAATATATCCCCTATACTTTAAAAATATCACAAAAAATTAGAGGATTTTGAGGTATTTATTGTCTCTTTGAAATATTTCCAAAAAACTACCATTTTTCACACCTTTTTCAAAATTCATGAGCATATTTAAAAATATTTCTCCAATAAATTACAGATTCTAGAACCTTAATTTATATTATTTGAGGTCTAAAATGGCCTCCAAAATCTAATGTGTGACAAAAATCAAAGATATATTTAATTTCACTTTCAGAAAAACATCTTCTTATCACTTGATCATTGAAAATCTTCTAAAGAAATGGATCTTCCCAAATATAATATATGGATTAAAATTTTAGTTTTTAAATTTGGTGGGAATTTAAATGATATGGGACCTGAGATGTTACTAGAAAATTTACCATGTCATCATAACAAGGCACTTCTCCTTCAATCAAGTACAACTATTCTCCTAGAATTTGATCATTCAATGGGTCTCTTTCTAGAATTTTAGTTTTAGCAGTGTTTGGAAGTCTACTTAAGTGACTGGAAACTTGGTTCTCAGCTCCCTTATGATCATTTATTTTTATATTGAACTCATGTAGCAGTATCATCCATATCAATTGTCTTAGTTCAGCATAAGTCTTCTTCATCAAGTACCTAAGAGATGCATGATAAAAAACACAATGATTTTAGTTCCAAGAAGATATGATTTAAATATTTATAAAGTAAAGACAACTACTAAAAACTTTTTTCCATGGTTTTTTAATTTAATTAGAACACATCTAAGGTTCTCAAGGAATATGAAATGACTTTTGGACTACCCTAAATTCATTGATAAAGGAATACTCCAACGACTTGGTTGGAAGAATAACAAAGTAACTCAAATGGTTCTTCCCAATTTGGTGGCTTCATTATGGGTGGAGAAATCAATCTCCTTTTCAACTCATAAAAGGATTCCCTACACGCACCATTGAAATAAAAATAAACATCTTTCAAAATTAATATATATATAGGGAGATAAATCTTACTGAAATATTTTATAAACCTCCTGTAGAATCCTACATGTCCTAAAAATGATCTAACATGTTTCACACAAGTTGGGTAAGGAAATGAATTTATCATTGCAATTTTTTATTTATCCACTTCAATGACTTTTTTAAAATGAAATTCCCAAGTAAAATTCCTCTTTCAACCATGAAATTATATTTTTCAAAATTTAAAATAACATTCTTTTCAATGTAGGTTTTCAAAACTTTTTCTAGATTTTTCAAACAATGCCCAAAATAATCTCCAAATACTGCAAAATCATCTAAGAAAAATTCCAAGAAATATTTAATGTGATCATAAAATATACTTACCATGCACCTACGACATGTACATGGAGAATTACATAATCCAAATTACATCCTTTTAAATTAAAAAGTGCCAAAGGGATATGTAAAGGTAGTATTATCTTGATCCTCGAGAGTAATGGGTACCTAGAAATAATCTAAAAATCCATAAAATTCAATAATGAATTATCCCTACCAATATATCTAACATATGGTTAATGAATGGGATGGGTAAATTATATTTTTGAGTAACCAGATTCAAATTCCTAAAATATATTCACACTCTCTAACTATTATGAATTCTCATTGGTATTAATTCATTATTTTCATTCCTTATAGTGTTCATGATAGTTTTTTTAAAACTTCATGAATAGGGCTAACCCAATGTGATTCTGAAATGGGATAGATGATCTCAACTTCCAAGAGATTCTCAATCTCCTTCTTCATAACTTACATCAAGGTGGGATACAACCTCATTTGAGTCTGTCTGACAGGTTTTGAATATCCCTCAAGATGAATTCCTTATGAACATATTTTTGGGTTTATTCCAGGGATATCACCAAAAAACCATCCTATTTCTTGTAAATTCTCCCTAAAAATCTCAATCAATGATTATTATTAGGTTTTAGATATATTATTATCAATTATCACTAGTAATTTATCCCCATAAATGATGTAAACATATTTAAAATCAGTGGGGAGTGGGTTAAATTCTAGATATGGGGGCTTATTAAGGGATGAAATTAAATTAGGTTCCCTATTTCCAAAGGCTGGACCTCCCACACACAAGAAATCATATCATCTTCTTCATCATTTAACAAATCAATAAAGAAATTATATTTTACCTTTTCTTCCCGCATGAAATCAGATTATCCAATGTTTTCATCATTCACATGTTCAATGATTTTTTCAATGGAAAAATTATCTCCTGTTTTTAAGAATTAATTTCACATACTTGATTCTTTAATTAGTTCAGTTCCAACTTAATGGGAGAAGGAAAATAGTGAGTGGTCATCTCATGGGTGCCTCATGGATTCAAAAATAATGAAGTGGACAGTGCTATCTCTAAACTCCATAGTGAGCGTTCCTTCATGGATATTGATGACAATTTTGGATATTTTTAAGAAAGGTCTCCCCAAAATGATGGGTGAGTGTGATGGGATACCATATTCTTCTATATTTAGAACATAAAAGTAAATTGGGAATTAAATATATTTTAATTTCACAAGGACATATTCTATAACTCCTGCTGAAAAAAATGTGGATCTATTTGCAAGATGGACCACAACTCTTGTGGGATTCAATTATCCCATCTGCAAAGAAGTGTATATAGAGTGAGGAAAAACATTAATTAAAGCATTAATATCACATAAAGAATTATAGAAATTTAATGATACAATGATTCATGGAATGGAAAACATCCCTAGATCTTGAAATTTGGCTAGAAAATGTAACATGATAAGGGTTGAGACACTTCTTCCCAAGTTGATCCTCTCATTCCCATGAAGCATTCTCTTTTTAGTGAAAATATCTTTCAAATTTTTTTCATACCTTGGATTTTTTTACTGACTCAAGTAGGTGGTAATTAATTTCCACTTTTTTGAAAGGTTTATAGAATTTATTTTTAAAGAATTTTATCCTACAATCTCTTTGATTCAATCATTATTTATGGAAATGGTGTGTGAATGTTTATCTTATCCATTTTTATCTTTGCAATGGTGTTTCTTTCCTCCTCATCCTATCCTTCTCCTTATCCATTTTATTTTTTTCTTCTTGGTGAATTTTCAATGAATTTTTATAATTTTTAACTAAATTTATCCCCTATAATTGGTGGTATTGTTTTAGGTTCAAGTTTGGATGGAGGTTGGTGTTATTTTACACATCTTGTTGTGATTGAACTAACATTCTCTTTTGAATTTGGAACTGTATGGGATGGAATCTTCATTGTATTCTTGGTTAGAATATCCAAAACAATTTTTAACTAGTTGAATAAGTCTTTCACATTTTCTTTAAGCCCCTCAACATCTAACTATATCTATTGGTTGTGAATTTATGGTTGTGCACTACTGGATGATTATTCATAGGATATTTGTAATGTTGGTGGTTGAAAGTTTTGCTGTTGGTATGGATGTTTTTAGGTTTGTTAGAATGGTGGAGGGTTGTGATATTTTTTCCACTGATAGGGAGGTTGATTGGAGTATTGGTTCAGATTGAATGATCTTTCCTGGTTTTGTTTGTTTCTACATCCTCACTGGGATTGGGGTAACCATAGTTGATTTTATTTTAATTTTCTTGGATAAAAGGTCACAACATAGTATTCTATCCTCTGTATCTCAAGGACACTATTCAGTATAATGAGTGGAAGAATAACATAAACCACATACCTGAGATGAAGCTTGTTGTCCATTTTCTTGGGTTATAGTTATTTGTAACACCCCGACCCCACTAGGCTGGAGCCGGTGCATTACTTGTGATATTGGTATGGTTAGAAGGAATGAAAATCACAAAGGAACGATTAGTTTAGTAGTATTGAAGAAACTAGATACATTGATTTAACATAAATTACAATGGATAAGGTTACAATATACAATCCATAATGAAAAACAAAAACTGTATCCACTAGCACTCAATAAATGACCCCCTCTTCATAACCTGTTGAAGGTAAACAATGAAAGGGGAGAGTTCAAATTCTTAGTAAGGGTTAAAAATAGAGTAATCATGAGTAAAATAATAAGTGAATCATAATCAATATGACATAATCAAAATGGCATAGTGAATAAATTAACAACTAATGCCATTAATAAACTGAGAATGAAACTGCATCCATAGATTTTGTCATAGTGAAAACCTCAAGGATAATAATAACTGAAAATGAATAAAGATAATGCTTATTAATTTTACTTCATGTATCTGTCACATGAACCATAATACCGTAAAAACAGTTTAGCTCTATGGGTAGAATCCCGTCTTATTTTTGGAAACAAACTCGAAGGGTTTGTCGCCAAACTGTTTTGTCTCATGAGACCTACCGATGCATCGAGGGGCTTTAGTGGGACCCACCCCTCTCTACATCCAAATAATTCTTTTTACAATGACTCAATACAAGATAAATATGCCTTTTCAATATCCATATAGATTATAGAATACAGATTCATCAGTAACATCCCAAATATACACCGTATGTGAAATGGTATACGGTTTAGACAATAAACATATCCATGACATGAGATTATGGATATTTAATAGAAATATAATTTCAAATGGAAAGTGATCTCAAATGGGCAGTAGGTACACCACATAAGGATTATTAGGTGCACAATACAAAGTTTTCATAACAAAGGAGATATTCTTGAACAAAAGTGAGAGAGAGGATCCCTTACCTTATGCTTGAAGGTCTTCTTGTCTTGTTTTTAAAGAACTGAATAAATAAATTAGGATTATTAATTCATAAATCCAGAACCTATTTTATATGTAACTGATATGGGATAACCTTATTAACTTCATTAATGGAGTATTTGATGGGTTTGAGAGATTAAATCTTATTGTTTTGGAAGCATTTTCTTACTTGGTTTCATGATTTGTTTACTTGTATTTATGAATGGAAGTTGGTTTGAAATATGGTTAAACATCCATAAATATTAATATAAATTAATATTGAAATTAAAGAGATATAAATGATCTTATAATGATTCTGGTTATATACCATGAGGATGACTCATTCGATGAGTTAAAAAATAAATGCTTGAATTTGGCTTGGCAGTTTTTATGCTCAATAAAATTGTTTTGTATTATTATTCCATATTATGAACGTATAAAGATTCTAGAATGTTAATCAAGATAAAACACATATATTATGACCTGGTTCAACCATATATTTGGTTTCATGACCATACTTGAAATAATTAATGGAAATTGAAATTACATCGTCCACGATGTCGGTAATTCGACACATCACAGACAATGTTTTTATTCCTTAAATAAGTGGGAGAGGAGAATAATAATGATGAATAATTTTCCATAAACATTAGAACATCCATAAAATACAAGATTATGGAGCATACATGCTTCTTGGTTAAGATGAGGTGAAGAAAGAAGAAGAAAATAAAGGAATCTTAAAATGACTGAAAACTTGATAAATTTCTCACGAAAATTCGGCAGCCTAACGACGTCTCTTAAAATTTCATAAAAATAGTTTGATGAGAGGAATAGAATATATCATCATTCATACATAATATTTACAGTAAGGGGGAATATTTAATGAAATATCCCAACACAAGCCAAAGGGAAAGGAAGATAATAACATAAAATGAAAGAAAAGAATGAAAATAAAAGAGGTTGTTTACCTCTTGATCTCTTGGACTTTTCTGAGTCAAGTTTCCTTGGAATTTAGGAAACTCATTTGCATAGTGTCCCATCTCTCTGAAATTTTATAATTGAACATCATTGAATTTTTTCTTCCCCTTGCATTCATCTGATCGATGGCCCTTTTCTCTGAAGTTATAGCAGACTCCCATGCCTTTCAAGAATTTCCCGAGATGATTATTTCCATAGTTCTCGCATAATGGGAAACTATTCATTCCCTTTCCCTTCTTTGGTGCTTCTCCTTTTCCTTTGTTATCCGAGTACCGCTTCTTGTCTTAGTTTCCTTTGAAAAGATTTGATCTAGAAAATTCCCTCTCTGTTTTGATGGCACTTGATACAATTCCATCATATGATGAAAATGTTTGAGAAGCCAATGCACTTCGAAGACTTAGCTTAAGACCTTCAAAGAAATGATCAATCTTATCTACTGAGTCCCATACGTAATCTATGACATACCTGGCCAGCCTTGTAAAAGTAGCCTCATACTCTACAACACTGTACTCTTCCCTTTGTTTCAAGCTAAGTAATTTCTGCTTCATTTAAGTTCATTGCTCAAGAGGGAAATATTTCTCAAAGAATATTTCCTTAAAAGTTCTCCACTCCATATCTTCTATTTCTTCTTCCTCCATGGTGTTCTGAATCAGGGACCACCATTGGTCATCATCACCCTTGAGACAATATAATGACAGTACCACCTTCTCATTCTCATTGAATCTTAATGCCATGAATATATTCTCAAGTGACTTGATCCAATGCTCAGCTACCACTGGATTAGTAGTCCCACAAAAAGATGGGGCTTCTACCGCATGAAATGATCCAACACAGGTGTGTAATGGTTATTCGTTACAACTTGAGTAAGTTGTCCCAATATATTCATGATCTGATCTCCTCTAACATTGACTGTGTTGACCTGCTCAGTAGGGAGATCCCTACATTTCCCACGAGTATTGATTCCCCTTATTCCATTAGACACCATTTCTAAATAATGGGATACACTAGATTAGTTTATGAATCTCAAATAGAAAATCACTTAACATAGATTGAAATTCTATGCATAGCTAATCTTATAAATATGGTTCCTCTAAGGAAAAATTTACATTAACTCCTTCATAATGGATTGTAAAGAAAACATGAATTATCCTAAGCATATCCCCTGGTAGTGTCATAACCAAGAGTGCAACAAGGCCCATTGTTGTGCACCAGTTCCCATTCAAGTCTAGCTCAAAGCGGTGTTTTCAGGGTTTACCCCTAGATACATCTGTGCCAGAGCCGCCTCTACCTGCTCGTATCCAGATAGGGATGTATTGCTTAAAATATCCACATAATCTATTCCTTAACAAAATACCAGGATATTCTTGTACATTTATCCTCAAATACTACCTTAGGTCTTTGTTCCCTACTATAAATTTCCTACTCTAGTTTCCAAGTTTCCTACTAAACTTCCTCTAATACCAACTGTAACACCCCAAACCCACTAGGCTCGAGCCGGTGCATTAATTGTGATATTGGCATGGTTAGAAGGAATAAAAATCCTGAAGGAACGATTAGTTTAGTAGTCTTGAAGAAACTAAATACATTTATTTAACATAAATTACATTGGATAAGGTTACAAGATACAATCCATAATGAAAAAAAAATTGCATCCACTATCACTCAATAAATGAACTCCTCTTCATAACCTGTTGAAGGTAAAAAATGAAAGGGGTGAGCTCAAATGCTCAGTAAGGGTTAAAAATAGAGGAATCATGAGTACAATAATAAGTGAATCATAATAAATATGACATAATCAAAATGGAAAAGTGAATAAATGAACAACTAATGCCATTAATAAACTGAGAATGAAACTGCATCTATAGATTTTGTCATAGTGAAAACCTCATGGATAATAATAACTGAAAATGAATAAAGAGAATGATTATTAATTGGAAATAATGTCTCTGGAACATGAACCATAATATCGTAAAAACGGGTTTAGCTCTATGGGTAGAAACCTGTCTGATTTTTAGAAACAAACTAGAAGGGTCTGTCACCAAACTGTTTTGTCTCATGAGACCTACCGATGAATTGAGGGGCTGTAGTGGGCCCTACATACCTCTACATACAAATAATTATTTATAAAATGATTCAATACAAGATCAATATGCCTTTTAAATATCCATATAGAGTATAGAATATAGATTCATCAATAACATCCCAAATATACACCGTATGTGAAATGGTATACGATTTAGAGAATAAACATATCCATGACATGAGATTATGGATATTTAATAGAAATATAATTTCAAATGGAAAGTGATCTCAAATGGGCAGTAGGTACACCACATAAGGATTATTAGGTGCACAATACAAAGTTTTCACAACAAAGGGGATATTCTTGAACAAAAGTGAGAGAGAGGATCCCTTACCTTATGCTTGAAGGTGTTCTTGTCTTGTTTTTAAATACCTGAATAAACAAATTATGATTATTAATTAATAAATCCAGAACCCATTTTATATGTAATTGATATGGGATAACCTTATTAATTTCATTAATGGCCTCTTTGATGGGTTTAAGAGATTAAATCTTATTGTTTTGGAAGCATTTTCTTACTTGGTTTCATGATTTGTTTACTTGTATTCATGAATGGAAGTTGGTTTGAAATATGGTTAAACATCCAAAATTGTTAATATAAATTACTATTGACATTAAAGAGATACAAATGATCTTATAATGATTATGGTTATATACCATGAGGGTGACTCATTCGATGAGTTAAAAAATAAACGCTTGAATTTGGCTTGACAGTTTTTGTGCTCAATAAACTTGTTTTGTATTATTATTCCATATTATGAACATATAAATATTCCAAAATGTTAATCAAGATAAAAAAATATATTATGACATGTTTCAACCATATATTTGGTTTCATGTCCAGACTTGAAAGAATTAATGGAAATTGAAATTACATCATCCACGATGTCGGTAATTCGACACATCACAGACAATGTTTTTATTCCTTAAATAAGTGGGAGAGGAGAAGAATAATGATGAAGAATTTTCCATAAACATTATAACATCTAGAAAATACAATATTATGGAGCATAAATTCCTCTTGGTTAAGATGAGGTGAGGAAATAAGAAGAAAAGAAAGGAATCTTAAAATGAATGAAAAATTGATAAATTTCTCATGAAAATTTGGAAGCCTAACGACGTCTCTTAAAATTTCATAAAAATAGTTTTATGATAGGAATGGAATATCTCATCATGCATAAATAATATGTAAATTAAGGGGTAATATTTAATGAAATATCCCAACAAAATCCAAAGGTAAAGGAAGAGAATAACATAAAATGAAAGAAAAGAATGAAAATAAAAGAGGTTGTTTACCTCTTGATCTCTTCTCCTTGAGATCCTTCTTAAGGAATTTGGTTTTGGTCTTTTGGTGAGACCAAAGATTGATGGACGCGGGGGAGGTGGTTGGGAAGGTATTTGGATAGAATTTGGATAAGTCACAAGGCTTGAGAGGAGTGAATGGAAAGGGGGTGAGAGGGGGTTTTTATAGTGGAGGAGAGAGGGGATTTCTTAATATAAAACTCATTAATTTATTATTTCTACTCAAGACAAGGAATAGTGAGTATTCCATGACCAAGAATAGTAAATGGGTCATGTGAATTCGAACCAAGTGGTCTTACATCAGCAGAGAATCATCGATGACTCAATTAATCCATTATTTATCATTTATTGTAAATTATCAGATTCTACTATTCATAAAAAATTCAAGTATTTCAGAAAAATCCAAAAAATTCACCCTAACCATTTTTCGACATGTAGAATCCAAAAAATGAAGTCCATTTTTCAAAAATAATTTTCTAAATATGATTATTTTAATATTTAATTAAAATAATAATTTATTATCAAAACCAGTTTTAAAAAATTCATTAACTAATTCTAAAATATAGGTATATCATGCTTCCAACTTGAATATTATTTTTATACCACAATAGGGTAGGTTACTATTCATTAGGGTATATCACTATTCATAAGGGTAAGTTTCTATTAATTAGGGTAGGTTACTATTCACCAAAAATTATTTCTGTTTTATTAGACTCCAAAAAACATCATAAAGACAACCGTGTATGCCGAATTTTTAAAATTCAAATCACAGAGCTGGTAAATTTAAGTTTAGTGGCTAAGTTATGGCTATCTCCTATAAGTAACCATGTTTTGTTCCATAGGGATCAATGATTCATGAAATATATGCTACCTAATGAATAGAGTGTATTTAAGAGAAACATACCATAAAATGTTTGGGGTGATACATTATTCCCTCCTTTGGAAATTTCTTCCTCAAAATTTTTATGTATAAAGCCCACCAAAAAGATGTGGGTGATTGTTTTTCATAACTTCCTCAGGTTCCCATGTTGTTTCCTCTATATTTTGGTTTCTCCAAAGAACTTTGACTAGGCGAGTTGTCTGATTTCTCAATACTTGTCCCCTTGTGTCAATAATCCCAATAGGCTTTTCACAATATGATAAATCAGGTTCTAGTTCAATTTCTTCATATGTGAAAACATGTGTTGGGTCTAGCATGTATTTCTTTAACAACGAAATATGGAACACATCATAAACCTTAGAGATATTTGGCGGCATCGCTAGAAAGTAAGCTACAACTCTGATTCTTTCCAGAATTTCAAATGGACCAATGTACCTGGGGCTCAGTTTCCCTTTCTTACCAAACCTTAGAACACCCTTACATGGAGATAATTTTAGAAAGACATGATCTCCCACCTGGAATTCCAAATCCTTTCTATGATTGTCAGCATAAATCTTCTGCCTACTTTGGGCTGCCTTAATATGGGCTTGAATTTTCTTCACCTTTTCCGTGGTCTCTTCAATAAGTTCTGGGCCTATAAGTTTCCTCTCACCAACTTCGTCCCAACAAGTTGGAGTTCGACACCTCTTTCCATATACTGCTTCATACGGAGCCATTTGAATACTAGAATGGAAACTATTGTTGTAGGAAAATTCCACCAAAGGTAAGTATTGATCCCACATACCTTGGAAGTAAAGAGAGCATGAACTCAACATGTCTTCTAAAGTTTGAATAATCCTTTCAGACTATCAATCGGTTTGGGGGTGATAAGTAGTACTCATATAAAGCTCAGTATTCAAAGATTTCTAGAGACTTTTACATAACTTTTATGTAAATCAGGGATCTCAATTGGATAAAATTGATAGAGGTGCACCATGAAGTCTTACAACTTTATTAATATATACCTTTCCAGGCGCTTGAGTGGAAAATACTCTCGTATAGGAAGGAAATGTGTTGATTTTGTGAAACGATCAAAAATTACCCATATTGCATCATTCCTTATAGGTTCCCTCAGTAGTCCAGTGATAAAATCCATCGTAATGTTATCCCACTTCCACATAGGAATAGGTAGAGGTTGCATAACTCCTTTGGGATGTTGTCTCTCTGCCTTCACTTGTTGACAAACTAGACACCTTGACACGTAGTTAGCAATTTCCCGCTTCATATTATCCCACCAGAAATATTCCTTCAGATCTCTGTACATATTGGTTCTACCCAGGTGTATAGAGAAATTTGAGCTATGGGAATCATCTAATAGTTCCCTTTTTATCTCAGGTACTAATGGAACGCATAACCTCTTCCCAAACTTCAGAACTACTTCTTCATACACGAAGTCAGCCAGTCTTCCATCCTTAACTGCTTTAATTTTCTTTTGCAGATTCTCATCATCATATTGAGAAATTTTTATCTTTTCTAGTAAAGATGGTTTAACAATCATTTGAAATAGGAGTGATGTTTCCCCTTCCTGAATAATTCCCATATCCATCTTCAGTAGATCCATAAACATAGGATCTCTTTCAATCCTCATTTGAGTCAGAAGGCCATGATCTTTCCTGCTTAATGCATCTGCCACCTTATTCGCCTTTCCTGGGTGGTAGTTTATTGAACAATCGTAATCTTTGAGTAACTCGAGCCATATTCTTTGCATCATATTGAGTTATTTTTGTGTGAAAATATATTTCAAACTCTTGTGGTCTATATAAATCTCACATCTCTCTCTGTAGAGATAATACCTCCATATTTTTAGAGCAAAGATTACGGCTGCTAACTCAAGATCATGAGTTGGATAATTTTTCTCATGAGTCTTCAACTGTATTGATGCATAAGTAATAACTTTATCGTTTTTCATAAGGTCGCAACCCATCCCATTCTTTGATGCATCGCTGTATATCACAAACCCATCACTTCTAGATGGAAGAGTCAAAATTGGAGCATTGACCAATCTTCTTTTCAATTCTTCGAAGCATTATGTACACTCTTTTGTCCACACAAACTTAACTTTTTTTCATGTGATCTTGGTTAGTTGGTTAGCCATTCGGGCGAAATTCTAAACGAAACGCCGGTAGTAACCTACTAAGCCAATAAAACTGCATACCTTAGTTATGTTTGTTGGCGTGGGCCATTCTTGGATTGCCTTTATCTTTGCCGGATAAACTAGGATTCCATCCTTAGAGAAAATATGGCCTAGAAAAGAAACTGACTGAAGCCAGAATTCACACTTGCTAAACTTCCCATATAATTGATTTCTTATCAGAGTTTTCAGAATAGTTAACAAATGATCCTCATGGTCTTCATATCTTTTTGAGTATACCAGGATATCATCGATGAATACCACAACAAAGTTATAAAGATATTCCTTGAATATTCTATTCATTAAATCCATGAAAACATAGGGTGAATTTTTCAGTCCAAAAGGCATCACTGTAAACTTGTAATGCCCATACCTTGTTCGAAATGCTGTCTTCGGAATATCTTCCTTCGTCACACGTAGTTGATGATATCTGGATCGAAGGTCAATCTTTGAAAAGTATTGAGATCCATGAAGTTGGTCAAATAAATCATCAAATCTGGGGTAGAGGATACTTATTATTTATTGTAATAGCATTAATTTTTCGATAATCAATGCAAAGCCTCATGGATCCATCTTTCTTCTTTACAAACAAGACCAAGGCTCCCCATGGAGAAACACTAGGTTGAATAAATCCTTTTTCACTCAACTCTTCTAGTTGTTTATTTAGATCAACTAACTCCATAGTGGCCATTCTATATGAGGACTTTGATATAGGTCTTGCATCAGAAATTAAATCAATAGAGAACTCAACTTTCCGCTCTGGAGGATGTCCAGGTAAATCCTCTGGAAATACATCAATGTACTCTTGAACTATGTACACATCTTCAATTTGAAGATTTCTTTCCTCGCCCATAGATGTTGGTTTATCTTAATCTCCAAGTATTTCATTCAGTAAATATACTGGGGGTGGTTCTCGATAAGAATCAGGTGGTGATGTTTCTTCCCTAAAGACAAGGGATTCTACACCATTTTCAAAAATTGTAACTTTCTTCTTCTTACAATAAATCTTCGCATCATAATTTTATATCCAATCCATGCTGAGAATTATATCAAATTCAGTCATTGGTATGATGATAAGGTTAGCAACTAAAGCACATTTTGGTGACTGGAGGGGGACTAGTCGACATGCCTTTGTTGCAATGACACATCCCCTGGGAGTTTTGACTGACAACTCCTTTATTAAGTCAAATTGAACATATCTAATTTTATTGTAAAACTTAGAAGATATAAATGAATATGATGATCCAGAATCAAATAAGGTGTTGGCTAAGTTTGAGGAAACAATTAAAGTATCTGCCACCACATCATTAGGGACTTCTACCTCCGCAGTTGTAATCGCATAAGCTCTCCCTTGATCTCTTGGACTTTTCTGAGTCAAGTTTCCATGGAGTTTAGGACACTCATTTTCATAGTGTCCCATCTCTATGCAATTTTTTATTCCCCTTGAATTCATCGGATCAATGAACCTTTTCTCTGTAGTTATAGAAGACTCCCATTCCTTTCAAGCATTTCATGAGATGATTCTTTCTATAGTTCTCACATAATGGGAAACTATTCATTCCCTTTTCCTTCTTTGGTGCTTATCCTTTTTCTTTGTTATCCGAGTACCGCTTCTTGTCTTGGTTTCCTTTGAAAAGATTTGATCTAAAAAATACCCTCTCTGTTTTGATGGCACTTGATACAATTCCATCATATGATGAAAATATTTTAGAAGCCAATGCACTTTGAAGACTTAGCTTAAGACCTTCAAAGAAATGATCAATCTTGTCTGCCGAGTCACGTACATAATCTATGACATACCTGGCCAGCCTTATAAAAGTAGCCTCATACTCTGCAACACTATACTCTTCCCTTTGTTTCAAGCTAAGTAATTTCCACTTCATTTAAGTTCATTGCTCACGAGGGAAATATTTCTCAAAGAATATTTCCTTAAAAGTTCTCCACTCCATATCTTCTATTTCTTCTTCCTCCATGGTGTTCTGAATCAGGGACCACCATTGGTTATCGTCACCCTTAAGACAATATAATGCCAGTACCACATTCTCATTCTCATTGCATCTTAATTCCATGAATATCTTCTCAAGTGACTTGATCCAATGCTCAGCTACCACTGGATTAGTACTCCCACTGAAAGATGGGGGCTTCTACCGCATGAAACAATCCAACATAGATGTGGAATGGTTATTCGTTACAACTTGAGTAAGTTGTCCCAATATATTCATGATCTGATCTGCTCTAACATTGACTCTGTTGACTTGCTCAGTAGGGAGATCCCTACATTGCCCACGAGTATTGATTCCCCTTATTCCATTAGACACCATTTCTAAATAATGGGATATACTAGATTAGTTTATGAATCTCAAATAGAAAATCACTTAACATAGATTGAAATTCTATGCATAGCTAATCTTATAAATATGGTTCCTCTAAGGAAAAATTTACATTAACTCCTTCATAATGGCTTGTAAAGAAAACATGAATTATCCTAAGAATATCCCTTGGTAGTGTCATAACCAAGAGTGCAGCAAGACCCATTGTTGTGCACCAGTTCCCATTCGAGTCTAGCTCAAAGCGGTGTTTTTGGGGTTTACCCCTAGATACATCTGTGCCAGAGCCACCTCTACCTACTCGTATCTAGATAGGGACGTATTGCTTAAAATATCCACATAATCTATTCCTTACCAAAATACCATGATATTCTTGTACATTTATCCTCAAATACTACCTTAGGTCTTTTTTCCCTACTATAAATTTCCTACTCTAGTTTCTAAGTTTCCTAATAAACTTCCTCTGATACCAACTGTAACACCCCAACCCCACTAGGCTGGAGCCGGTGCATTACTTGTGATATTGGAATGGTTAGAAGGAATAAAAATCCTGAAGGAATGATCAGTTTAGTAGTCTTTAAGAAACTAGATACATTGATTTAACATAAATTACATTGGATAAGGTTACAAGATACAATCCATAATGAAAAACAAAAATTGCATCCACTATCACTCAATAAATGACCTCCTCTTCATAACCTGTTGAAGGTAAATAATGAAAGGGGTGAGCTCAAATGCTCAGTAAGGGTTAAAAATAGAGGAATCATGAGTAAAATAATAATTGAATCATAATCAATCTGACATAATCAAAATAGAAAAGTGAATAAATGAAAAACTAATGCCATTAATAAACTGAGAATGAAACTACATATATAGATTTTGTCATAGTGAAAACCTCATGGATAATAATAACTGAAAATGAATAAAGAGAATGCTTATTAATTGGAAATAATGTCTTTGGAACATGAACCATAATACCATAAAAAACGGTTTAGCTCTATGGGTAGAAACTTGTCTGATTTTTAGAAACAAACTAGAAGGGTCTGTCACCAAACTGTTTTGTCTCATGAGACCTACTGATGAATTGAGGGGCTTTAGTGGGCCCAAATACCTCTAAATACAAATAATTATTTATAAAATGATTCAATACAAGAGCAATATGCCTTTTAAATATCCGTATAGAGTATAAAATATAGATTCATCAATAACATCCCAAATATACACCGTATGTGAAATGGTATATGGTTTAGAGAATAAACATATCCATGACATGAGATTATGGATATTTAATAGAAATATAATTTAAAATGTAAAGTGATCTCAAATGGGTAGTAGGTACACCACATAAGGATTATTAGGTGCACAATACAAAGTTTTCACAACAAAGGGGATATTCTTGAACAAAAGTGAGAGAGAGGATCCCTTACCTTATGCTTGAAGGTGTTCTTGTCTTGTTTTTAAATACCTGAATAAACAAATTATGATTATTAATTAATAAATAAAGAACCTATTTTATATGTAATTTATATGGGATAACCTTATTAATTTCATTAATGGCCTCTTTGATGGGTTTAAGAGATCAAATCTTATTGTTTTGGAAGCATTTTCTTACTTGGTTTCATGATTTTTTTACTTGTATTCATGAATGGAAGTTGGTTTGAAATATGGTTAAACATAAAAAATTGTTAATATACATTACTATTGACATTAAATAGATATAAATGATCTTATAATGATTCTGGTTATATACCATGAGGGTGACTCATTCGATGAGTTAAAAAATAAACGCTTGAATTTGGCTTGACAGTTTTTGTGCTCAATAAACTTGTTTTGTATTATTATTCCATATTATGAACGTATAAAGATTAAAAAATGTTAATAAAGATAAAAAAAATATATTATGACCTTTTTCAACCATATATTTGGTTTCATGTCTAGACTTGAAATAATTAATGGAAATTGAAATTACATCATCCACGATGTCGGTAATTCGACACATTACGGACAATGTTTTTATTCCTTAAATAAGTGGGAGAGGAGAAGAATAATGATGAATAATTTTCCATAAAAATTAGAAAATACATAAAATAAAAGATTATGGATCATACATTCCTCTTGGTTAAGATGAGGTGAGGAAATAAGAATAAAATAAAGGAATCTTAAAATGAATGAAATATTGATAAATTTCTCACGAAAATTCGGCAGCCTAACGACGTCTCTTAAAATTTCATAAAAATAGTTTGATGAGAGGAATGGAATATCTCATCATTCATATATAATATGTAAATTATGGGGGAATATTTAATGAAATATCCCAACACAATCCAAAGGTAAAGGAAGAGAATAACATAAAATGAAAGAAAAGAATGAAAATAAAAGAGGTTGTTTACCTCTTGATCTCTTCTCCTTGAGATCCTTCTTAAGGGATTTGGTTTTGGTATTTTGGTGAGACCAAAGCTTGATGGACGTGGGGGAGGAGGTTGGGAAGGTATTTGGACAGAATTTGGATAAGTCACAAGGCTTGATAGGAGTGAATGGAAGGGGGGTGAGAGGGGGTTTTTATAGTGGAGGAGAGAGGGAATTTCGTAATATAAAACTCATTAATTTATTATTTCTCCTCAAGACAAGGAATAGTGAGTATTCCATGACCAAGAATAGTAAATGGTTCATGTGAATTCGAACCAAGTGGTCTTACATCAGCAGAGAATCATCGATGACTCAATTAATCCATTATTTATCATTTATTGTAAATTATCAGATTCTACTATTCATAAAAAATTCAAGTATTTCAGAAAAATCCCAAAAATTCACCCTAACCATTTTTCGACATGTATAATCCAAAAATGAAGTCCATTTTTCAAAAATAATTTTCTAAATATGATTATATTAATATTTAATTAAAATAATAATTTATTATCAAAACCAGTTTTAAAACATTCATTAACTCATTCTAAAATATAGGTATATCGTGCTTACAACTTGAATATTATTTTTATACCACAATAGGGTAGGTTACTATTCATTAGGGTATATCACTATTCATAAGGGTAAGTTTCTATTCATTATGGTAGGTTACTATTCACCAAAAATTATTTCTGTTTTATTAGACTCCAAAAAACATCTTGAACACAATCGTGTATGCCGAATTTTTAAAATTCAAATCATAGAGCTGGTAAATTTAAGTTTAGTGGATATGTTATGGATATATACTATAAGTAACCATGTTTTATTCCATAGGTCTCAGTGATTCATTAAATATATGCTACTTAATGAATATAGTGTATTTAGGAGAAACATACCATAAAATGTTTGGGGTGCTACATTATTTGACGGACTAACCTTGTGAAGTCATCAACTTTGGTTTCAACCAATGAAGATGAATCATATGTTTTCACCTCATGTATCCCCCTAGTTCCTATACCTCTCATTCCAAATTGTTGTGATTTTTGCACAATCTTCTCAATTATACCTCTGATATCTACTTGTGATTTTTCTATCAGGGATCCTCCAAATGAGGCGTATAGAAGATTTCAGTCATTATTGATAAGTCCTTGGTATATAACACAAGGAATTGGTGTTCCTACATTTATTGATGTGGGAATCTAGCACTAATCTTATTTAAATGCTCCTATTACTCATAGAGGGTCTCTCCAGTTGATTTCCATATGATGCAAATCTCCTTTTTAATAATAGTGCTCTAGGATGTGGGAATGAATATCTGCGTGAATAAAATTTTCAGATCTTCCCAACCACTGATCTCCCCTAGTTGTAGAATTTACAACCATTATTTAGTCACTCCTTCAAGTGATAAGGGGAATGACCTCTAATAAAATTGGTCTTTAGGTTCTACTCTAAGACTGAATCTTAAACAAGTGAAGCTAAATTCTTGTATATGTCGATTTGGGTCTTCTAATGAAAGACTATAAAACTTTGGAAGCATATGACTCATATTGACATGTAATTAAAAATAATTTGGTGCATTTGGTGTAATGAGTTGGTTGTTTTGAATGGAAAATTGAGGTGCACATAGATCACATAAGGTTTGGTTGGGATTTCCAGCCATGGTTTCAGGTTCTAAGTGAACACTAAGAGTTTCACTTGAATCTGTGAGATTTATTTCCAAAAATTTTCATTTTAAGTTTGTTTTTATTAGTTGGGTTAATGTTATTTCAATTTATAAATCAAATTTAATTAATGGTTAGTTTGATTTGTGGGTCATTCAATTTTGAAAATCTTTTTTTAAGTTGTTAAGTTGCACTACCTCCCCGACAACAACACCAGGTTTGATGAACTCTTGTCATGGGGCATGGAAAAATATATTTTATATTACCTAAGTATAGTATAGTGATTAACACTAGGTAGTATCCTAAAGTGTATTTCACACAAAATAGTTTTTCACTTTTTAAATTAGAGGAAAAATGTAGTGTTTTCAAAAATTTTCCTTTTTGAATAAAAGAAAACAAAATAAATATATTAAGAAAATGATTTAAATTAAATTTAAAACTCAAGTGATTGGAAAATATGGTATGATAAGGTTAATCAGATTGGGGTCAGTTTTCCAATTGAAATGATATCCTTATTCTATTTAATTCAATCCTCTTCTACTAATTTGATTAAAGTTAGATTCCACGATCATTTAATCTCACTCCCTTGGTCAAATAGTGATGGTTAGAGAGAAAATTACCAAGATATTAGTTTATTCTACTCTCATTCCTTGTGTAATATATTTTCAATGAATATCCTCAAATTACTTAGGCAATACTCGATTGGGTCTTGTTTATCCCAAACAATCAAGAACATCCACTACCCCTTTCACACGTACTGAAAATCATCAAGTACTTCACCACCAAGACCTGGTCTATTAAATCATATATAAAACAAAACCTAGTGGAGGTAGATAATTATCATTGATATAATCAAAATCAATAATATAATAAAAAAATGACCTTACTTGATAATAAAAACTGCTATATGAAATTGAAAACAACACTGTACAAGAGAGAAAGAGATTTCATTCAATTTATTCCAAGAAATCAAGCATTAAAAAATATAAAACAAAAACTTACCAAATCACTCAAAATTTTACCCCACCATGTTAAGGGTAATGAAGATGAATTAGGATGAAGAAGGAATTGCAGAAATAAGAAAAAGAAAAGAGTGAAAATGAAAAGCAGAAAATTCACCTTCTAGAATCCGTCCACCAAATTTTTTCTCCTATTTGGCTCACATATACTTCGAATCACCCCATTGTACCTTATTATATGTTTTTAAAAATTTAATTTCCTATATCCCCTCCAAATTTCACATTAATTTTAAGCATATTGAATAATTTTTAGAATTATTAATTAATATGACTTTTTTATGGATGAGAAATCCATAAATCCCCCTTCAATGTTCAGCATCCAATTTCCACCTTAGTGAGTAAATAAATCCATGTAATTTAATGAAAAAACGTTTCATTGATTCCTCTTCCAAATTCCATTAGAATCACCTTAATTGTATGTGTATAGCCCGAGTTATTTTTGATTTACATTGGTGGGGTCCACTCCGTCGACCATAATGATTTTCCAACTTAATTGATTTTTTCGAGCCTTTGGATAAACGAATTAGCTCTTGGTATAGACTAGAAATTCGTATCCCCTGAAAATATAAAGCCTAAAAAAATTTCACATCAATTGGATTGATATTTTAAAAGTTATTCATGAAATACCAAAGTGATTAAAATCTGTTAAAATTCAAGAATTAAGTAATTTTCACATTTTATCCCAAAACACACCAAAAATCTAGAATTTAAGAAAATAATCTCAAATTGATAAATTTTAAGGGTTTAAATAATAAAAATATATTTAAAAATTATGAAAATATTAGCTTTATCAATTCCACCACACTTATCACTTGGACTCCTGGACAAGTATGAATCAAAATCAAATCAACAAAAATTCAAAACACATACCCATGAGATCCACCAATATTTCGAAAAGTAATAAAAGATATCATGAATTATCAAAAACCATTATTTCAAGTTCTAAATTAAAATAATTCAATATATTTCTACTTTATTTCTCATCCCATGCACACAAAACACCCACCTCACATAAAATTTCTCACATCTTACAAATTTCAATTTTTTTAGAAACACTTTTCTCATCCAAACCATGAAAGAGTCACCATAGGCTCGATAAATTACTAAATATAAAAACTGTGTGATTAAATAAAATTTTATTATCATGAGTAATTTTTAGTGTTGTTCTGTGGCTTTTGGTTGGAAGGATTTTGATGTAAAAAATTCTACGGCCGATTAAGGAGGGCTTGTCTCTTTTTGAAGAAAAATTACACGATTCTAATTTTCAGTCAAGTAAGGATTCCTCTTTACTCCCCATAACAGAAAATAATCTAAAAAATAATATCAAAATACAATATCCAATTCTACATCTTTATCATAGAAACTTTTTTTAAAGCTCTATATAGGCACACCTTTCTTTTTTTCCTTTGGAAGTTCCAGAAAGGCACAACTTATTTTATCATGAAAGATCTATAAAGGTATAGATTTCAACATAATGATTTTTTCAGAAGTAATATCATATATTTGAAATTTATTTTCCACCCAATGTATCTTCAAATGATGTATTACAACACAATAAATCTTCCCCCATACTTAAGTTCAACTAGATCATGCAATTTTACTTCAAGATCAAGTTGGATAGGGAAAATTGGCTTATAATGTGGCTAAACTAACATGATGTTCATGTATTCTATATGTTACAAGGATTTCATATACAAGGTAGGATAGAATAAAAATTATTTTCTTAAAAAGGGGTATTTGAGACCAAATAAACGCCTCAATCATTTAAAACACAAGTACCTCAAACCCTCAAGTTTTGATAGGAATAAATCAAATTTTAGTCAAAGAAAGCATTGATTGGTTCTTTCAAGAAATGAGGTGAATATAAAGAATATGAAAAAAGGGTTTATAATCCTCAAATGAATGTTATTTTAAATATAAATATAGTGATTTGTGGCATGGGATTAAACAATCATAAGACTTTTCATGAAATTCACCAAATATTTGAACTTTTCTATTCATTTAAGCTCATTTTCATGGAATATATTATTTCAATCATAGACATGGGATTAAAAAATGGGAATGATAATATTTTGAGTTCACAAGTTTCAGGAACACACAAAAATTGAAAAAGAAACACACACAAATTTGAAAAACACACTTTTTTTGAAATAATTAGAAAATCAAAAAGAAAATTGAAAATAATAAACTAAAAGGTTACCTCCACTACACTAAAATTATGAAATGTAATAAATACATTCAAGTATATTTTAGCAGGTAAGTGTATTTTAAATTTTATCATTTAAAAAAAGTGTTATGGGGAGGTATTACTTGATGTATTTTATTGATAAACTAGTTGAAGGAGTGTAAACTCCTTCACCAATTTGATGGAAAGTTTGAATGAGATTTATTCAGACTATTTCCACTAATAGTGATAATATCCTGATCTCTATCATTTATAATATGCACAATACCAAAATGATATACATGAGTAAATATAAATTGACCTTCCCTTCTGGAACAAAGTTTACCTAGCATCATTGAGTCTTGAGTTGAATAACAACACTTTGTCTGCAGGAAGGAAGTCTTTTGGTTGGATTATATTTTCATGAGCTACTCTTGTTCTATCTTTTTAAATCCTATAATTTTCAAAAGATTCCCTTCTAATTTCCTCTAGTTCTTGTAACTACAATCTTATCTCTTTTATAGCACTTTCAAGATCCAAATTTATCTTTCTAACAACCCAATATGCCTTATGCTCCAATTCCAGAGGAAGGTGAAATTTTTCCCATAAATCAACCTATATAGACTCATTACTATTAAGGTTTTATAGGCTTTACTATAAGCCCATAACATATCCTAAAACTTTTGGCTCCAATCCTTCTTGTTGGGCTTAACAGTATTTTCCAAAATTCATTTGATTTCTATGTTGGACACTTCAGCTTGTCCATTAGTTTTTGGATGATAGAGAGTTGATGTTTTATGATGCACCCCGTAAATTTTCAGAAAATACCCCATTACCCTATTGAAAAATTGATTCCTTTGATCATTGATTATGACTCTAGGCACTCCAAACCTATAAAATATGTTATCCCTGAAAAAATCACAAACAATTGTAGAATCATCAGTCTTTGTGGATTTTTCCTCAACCCATTTTGAAAAATAATCAACTTCAAGAAAGATATTATAATTTCCAAATGATATTGGGAAACCTACCATAAAATTTATTCCCCATAATTCAAAAATCTCACAAACATTTAGAGGCTTTTGAGGCATTTCTTGTCTCTTTGAAATATTTTTAGAAAACTGACATTTTTCACACCTTTTGAAAAATTCATGAGAATCTTTAAAAAGGTTTGGAAAATAAATTCTAAATTCCAAAACCTTAATTTATGTTCCTGGAGTTCCAAAGTGTCCTATTAAATATAATGTGTAACAGAACTCAAAGACAAATTTAATTTCACTTTTATAAAAACATCTTCTTATCTCTTGATCATTGTAAATATTTTAAATAAATGGATCTTTACAAATATAATATCTAGATTCAAATTTTAGTTTTTTAATTAAGTGGGAATTTAAATGAGATGGGACCTAAGAAGTTACCATATAATTAACCATGTCAGCATACCAAGGCACTTATCCTTCAATCAAGTACAACTACTCTCTTAGAATCTGATCATTCAGTGGGTATTTTTTTTGGAATTTTAGTTTCAGCAATATTTGGCGGTTTAGTTACGTGATAAACCACTTGGTTATCATATCATTTATTGTCTTTGATTTATATATTAAAATACAATGGTAGTATCATCCATATCACTAGCCTCAATTTAGCACTACCTTCTCTATCAAGTACCTAATAGCTACATGATAAAAAAATAGTGATTTTAATTCCAGGAAGATATGATCTAAAACTTTATAAAGTAAAGAAAACTTCTAAAAACTACTTTTCTTTGGTTTTGTAATTGAATTGGTATACATATAATGTTATACAGGTATATGAAATAAATTGTGGCCTTTCTTCAATTTACTGAGAAAGGACTTCTTCAACTGCTTGGTTAGAAGCATACAAAAGTATCACAAATGGTTCTTTCGAATTTGGTGGCTACATCATGGGTGGTGAAATAAAACTCCTTTTAAACTCATCAAAGGATTCCATACATGCAACATTTAAATAAAAATCAACATCTTTCAAATGTAATCTAGAGAGAGGGAGATAAATATTATATAAATCTTTGATAAACCTCTTGTATAACCTTGTATGTCATAAAAATGATCTAACATGTTTCACATAAGTTGGGCAAGGCAATAAATTTATTATTTAAATTTTTAATTTATCAAATTTAATAACTTTTTTGAAATGATATGACCAAGGAAAATTACTCTCTCAACCATGAAATGAAAATTTTCAAAATTTAAAACAAGATTATTTTCAATGAAGGTTTTCAAAACTTTTTCCATATTTTTAAAATAATGGTCAAAAGAATACTCAAAAACTGTGAAATCATCTAATAAAAATTCCATGAAATCTTTAATGTCATCAGAAAGTATACTTACCATTAACCTTTGAAATGTAATTAGATCATTACATAATCTAAATGACATCCTTTTATATGAAAAAGTGCTAAAGGGACATGTAATGGTAGTCTTCTCTTGATCCTTGGGAGCAACAAGTATCTGTAAATAACCTAAAAATAAATCTAAAAAGAAATTATGAGTTCTCCCTACCAATATCTCTGACATATGGTTAATGAATGGGATTGGGAAATGATCTTTTTGAGTGACCCAATTCAACTTCCTAAAATCTATGTACACTTTTCAACTATTCTTAATTTTCACAAGGATTAATTCATTATTTTCATTCCTCACAGTGGTTATGCCAGTTTTTTTAGAACAACATGAATGGGGATAACCTACCATGAATATGAAATGGGATAGATGATCCCAGCTTCCAATATATTCTCAATATCTTTCTTTAAAACTTCCATCAAGGTGGGATTCATCCTCCTTTGAGGATATCTGATAGGTTTGTAATCTCCCTCAAGATGAATTTCATGTGAGCATATTTTTGGGTTTAATCTAGTGATATCACCTAAACTTCATCCATTTTCTTGTAAATTTTCTCTCAAAATACCAATCAATGATTCTTCTTGGGTTTTAGATAGATTATTAGTAATTATCACTAGTAATTTATCCCTCTCCATGAGGTATACATATTTCAAATTAGTGGGGAGTGGTTTTAATTCTAGATCTTGGGGATTCTCAAGGGATGAAATTAAATTAAGGTTCTCTATTTCTAAAGGCTATACATCATGCACACAAGGAATCATATAATCTTCTTAATCATTTAAAAAATCATAAAAAAATCATATTTCACCTCTTATTCCCACATGAAATCATATTCTCCAATGTTTTCATTATTCACATATTTATTGATATTTTTAATGGAAAAAATATCTCCCATGTCTAAGAATTCATGGAACATGCCTGATTCTTCAATTAGTTCAGTTCTAACTTCATGGGAGAGTGAAAATAGTGAGTGGTCATCTGATGGGTGACTCCTAGATTCAAAAATATTGGATTGGATAGTGATATCTCCAGAATCCATGGTGGGAATCCCTTTATGGACATTAATGATGGTTTTGGATATATTTAAGAAAGTTATCCCCAAAATGACGGGTGAGTTTGATGGGATCCTATATTCTTCCATATTTAGAACATAGAAGTTATATAATAATAAAAGATATTTTACTTTCACAAGGACATATTCTAGAACTTCTAATAGGAAAACTATAGATCTATTTTCAAGATAGACGACCACACTTGTGGTCTTCAAGTATCCCATATGAAAATAAGTGCATATCGAGTGAGGAAAACATTAATTTAAGCACCAAGATCACATAAATCATTAGAGAAACTTAAATATAATATGGAATATGGAATGGAAAATATCCCTAGATCTTGACATTTGGCTAGAAACTATAGTGTGATAAGTGTTGAAACACTTCTTCCCAAGTGTATCCTCTCATTCCCATGAAGTATTCTCTTTTTGGTGAAAAGATATTTTAAAAATTTTGCCTACCTTGGAATTTTTTTGAATACTTCAAGTATGGGGATATTGATTTCAAATTTTTGAAAGGTTTACATAATTTTTTTGAAGTGTTTCTTCCTAAAATCTCATTGATTCATTCATTTCTAGATGGAAATGGTGGGTGAATGTCTATCTTATCCCTTTTCTGTATTTGAAATGGTGTTTCTTTCCACCTCAACCTATCCTTATACTCCTCATTTTTCTTTTCTTATTCTTGGTGAATTTTCAAGGAATTTTCAGAATTTTCAACTTCAATATCCCATAGAACTGGTGGTATTGTTTCAGGTTTAGGGTTGGATGGAGGTGGGAGTTATTTTACACTTCTTTTTGTGATTACATTGACATTATATTTTGGATTTGGAACTCTTTGGGATGGTAGATTCCCTAGATTCTTGGTTTGAATATCCAAAATAGTTTTTAATTGGTTTTATAGGTCTTTCAGATTTTCTTTAAACCCCTAAACATCTAATTGTAGCTATTGGTTCTCAATTGATAGTTGTGCTTCGGTGGATAGTTCTTCATATGATCTCTATAATGTTGGTGGTTGAAAGTTTTTCTATTGGTATGGCTATTTGTAGGATTTTTTAGAATGGTGGGGGGTTTGGATATTATTATTGCTGATAGGGAGGTTGATTGAGGTACTGGTTAGGATTGAATGATCTCATCTGGTTTTGCTGGTTTTGATATCCTTATTGGGATTGGGGTTGACACAGTTGATTTTTCTAGAATTTTCTTGGCTGAAAGGCCATAGCGTAGTATTCTATCCCCTGTATCTCAGTACACTTTTCAATATAATTAGTGGAAGAAGAATATAAACCACATACCTAAGATGAATCTTGTTGTCCATTTTCTTAGGTTATAGCTATTTGAAGGACTAACCTTGAGAGGTCATCAACTTTGGTTTCAATCAATGCATATGAATTAGATATTTGTAACTCATGTATCCCCCTGGTTCCCATACCTCTCATTCCAAATTTTAGTGAGTTTTTCACAATAATATCAATTATACCTCTAATATCTTCTAGTGAATTTTCTACCAGGTCTCCTCTAGATGAGGAATCTAGTAGATTTTTATCATTTTTGAGAAGTACTTGGTATCAAAACACAAGTAATTGGGGTTAATCCATTTATTGATGTGGTAATCTAGCTCATAGATTCTTAAAACACTCCCAGTACTCATAGAGGGTCTCTCTAGTTGATTGTCATGTGATGTAAATCTCCTTTTTGATAGTAATGCTCTGAGATGTGGGAAAAAATATCTCTATGAAGCATATTTCCCGATCTTATTGATCATTGATCTCCCATAGTTTTAGAATGAACAACTATTCTTTAGACACTCCTTTAAGTGAGAAGGGGAATTCCCTCTACTAAAATTGATCTCCAGGTTCTCCTCTTGGCCTGAAGCTTGAACGATTGAAGTTGAATTATTAATGTGATGATTTGGGTCTTCTCCTATAAGACCATGAAACTTTGGAAGCACAAAAATCATATTGACACATAATTAAAAATCATTTGGTGTAGTTTGTTTTGAATGGAAAATTGAGGTGTGCACAAATCATGTTGGATTCAGTGGGGATTTCCATCCATGGTTTTAGGTTCTGAGTGAACACTAAGAGTTTCACTTTAATCTGAGAGGTTTATTTCCACAAATTTTCTTGTTAGGTTTTTTTCTTAGTTGGGTTAATGTTCTATCAATTTATAGATCAAATTCAATTAATGGTTCATTTGATTTGTGGGTCATTAAGTTTTGAAAATCTTTTTTAAGTTGTTAAGTTGCACTACCTCCCCAAAAATAGCTCCATGTTTGATGCACGCCTATCATTTGTCATGGAAAATAATATTTTATATTACCTAAGTATAGTATAGTGATTAACCTTAGGTATTCTCCCAAATAGGAGTGCACACAAAATAGTTTTTCACTTTTTAAAGTAGAGTAAAAATGCAGTATTTTCAAAATTATTTTGTTTTAAATGAAACAAAATAAAATAAATCCATTAAGAAAACTATTTAAATGAAATTGAAAACTAAAGCGATTGAAAAATATTATATTATAAGGGCAATCATGCTAGGTTTATTTTTCTAATTTAAATGATATCCTTGTTCTATTTAATTCAATCCTCTTATACTAAGTTGATTAAAGTGAGATTCCACGATCCTTTCCTCTCACTCCCCTGGTCAAATGGTGAAGGTGAGATAAAAAATTACCAATATATTAATTTGGTCTAATTTACTTCTTTGTATGATAGAGTTGTAATTAATATCCTCAAATGACTTAGGCAATACCCAACCAGGTCTTGTTTATACTAACCAATCAAGAATATCCACTACCCCTTTCACACGTACTAATGATCACTAAGTGCTTAACCACTAAGCCCTGGTATATTCCATTTCATATAAACTATAACCCAGTGGAGGGAGATAATGATCATTTACTGAATAAAAATAAATAATATAATCAAAAACCAAATACAATTGTACTTGATAATAAAAACCACTATATGAAATTGAATACAACACCGAAGAAGAGAGAAATATATTTCATTCAATTAAGTCCAAGAACTCAAGCATTAAAAAATATAAAACCAACCCTTAACCAATCACTAATATTTTTACCCCACCATGTCTAGGTTAATATATATAAATTAGGAAGAATAAGTAATTATAGAAGTAAGAAAAATAAAAGAGCAAAAAGGAAAAGCAAAAAAAAATCTTCTTCTACAATCTATACACCAAATGTTTTCTCCTTCTTAGATCACCTATCCTTTTAATAACCTCATGGTAACTTCTTATAGTATTTTTAAATTTTAATTTCCTTCATACCCTCTAAATTTCACATTAATTGGCCATGTATTGTGGAAGTTATGGAAATATTAATGAGCACGGCTTTTTATGGATGAGAATTCGAGAAATCCTTCTTCAATGTTCAGTGTCCAATATCCACCTTAATGAGTGAATAAATCCATGTAATTTAATTTAGAAACTATTAATTTATTCCTCTTATAAATCCCATTGTAATCACCTTAATTGGAGGTTTTTATCCTGAGTTATTTCCAATTTACGAAGGTGGGGTTCACTATGTCAGCCAGAATGATTTTCCAACTTGATTGATTTTTTTGGGCCATTAGATGACTGAATTTTATCTTGGTTAAAAGGATAATGTTGTATACCATGAAAATATAAATCTTACAAAAATCACATCAATTGTATCAATATTTTAAAAGTTATGCATGAAATACCAAAGTTATTAAAATCTATTAAAATTCAATAATTAATAAATTTTCAAATTTTAGCCCAAAACACACCAAAAATCCAAAATTCATGAAAATAATATCAAATTGATAAATTGTAAGGGTTTAAATAATTTAAATACACATAAAAATTATGATAATATTATATCTATCAACTAATCTTTACACCCAAAGTATTTATTCCATGTATATATAATGAAAGATGGAGGTTTCTTAGCTCATTTCCAAATTTAGGTTACTCATAATCAATTTTCTTCCACTGAGTAGAGTCCTATGGGTTATGTAGTTTCCCATATTAAATTATTGTATAAACATTACCTATAAATTTTATATAAATTCCCTATAATCAATATAGTCCTCTAAACCTTCAAATGATATGAAATTACCATAAATATTTCAAAGGACTTGATTCATCTTTCTTGTATTGATTCATGCCACACTTAGGTTTTGAGTGATTAATAGTCCTTTTGAAACAATATTAAATCGTTTGGATAAATAGATATTTTTTCAAATATCATTTACATTGAATGTATCATTCATTTAGCATCATAAGTTTAACAAGGAAGCTTATTTTCTTTTGGTATCATATCATTTAGGAGACCAAGTAGTTCTTTAAAGATGGTGTCACTCCATCCACTGCTAGCTTTTAAACTATAAAACTACAATACAGATTAAAATATTTTATATTTAGTATAACCGGTATAAAATGGTCTCTTAGAACAACTATTTAATTTGTCAAACAACTTTTGACAATAAATAAGGTCTTCTTCAATTTCTATTGTCATTTCTTCCATGTGAACTCCATCATCATTTACATTGGTATTCATATTAAATGATCCATACATCACAGTATCATCCCAATAATTATGTAAAGTTAGTTTCTCCCCATTTTTAGTCCAATATTTACAGGTAAGATCTATTCTATTAAAAATCTAATTTTTTTCAATATTTTCAGATAAATTTGTATTAAATAACAGTAATATAAACATGGAAAAATTATTTGATAAGGGTCATATGCATGCTCTATTGCAAACATGATGATATCCTTAACTCCATTATTATACCCTTTTGTCATATGATTAACATCCATCCATTTTTTATTCATATCTATCCTATTATATTCATAAAATATTCATTTTGTTAAAATAAATAAATAATACATATAAGCTATTCCTTATCAAAGAATAAAATTATAAATACTTCTAAAAAGGGAAACCCAAAATTTAAATATTATTGGTAATGATTCTTAACAAGTTTTCATTTTTTACAAAGGTGACATGAAAGGAAAAGACATAGAGTAAACATGTGATTGTTGGTCAAGGTTCTTGATTTTATGTTTTATAGGAAAAACTAGTGGTAACTCTAGGAAATTTTCTATAACTTTTCAAGGTGGGAGTCCAACAAGAGGGATGAGTTGATATTTATTCATTTATTCACTTAGTACATGGTGGGTCAGGTGGTGTTTCAGTGATAGGGTACTTAGGAACTGAATTTGATGATCTTTTATAAGATTATGAAACAATAAATTTCAAAAAAAGTTAAAGAAGTGTCCTAGTGGTATAAGTAGAAAGAAACATATAAAATAATGATTGTATTATATGAAAAAGTACCTAAGATAACCTAAAAACAAAAATCAACCTCACTGGATCCATCAAAGAGAATAATCTCTATAAAAATTTCAGTCTGGAAATCGGGAGTGAGTTTTTAAAAATACGAAAGAAGATATGGATGTTTTGAATACTGATCATGATACCAATTTAAAGAGTGAAGGGTAGTATGATTGAATCTTTAAAGAGTGTTTTGGTATTCCTCATCTCAAACTAATTTTGGTCATGATTCTATTTTTTTCTATGGTTGTAAGTATTCAATCACCTCAATCATATCAAAGTTATCTAAAAAATATTATAATGTTGATTCAATAAATCTGAAATGGTTTTTGTAACCTTGTTAGTTAGGAGTACACAAATAGGGAGGAGTTGATATATATTCATTTCTTCACTTGGTATGTGGCGAGACATATTGTAACACCCCCAAATGATAAAGGGTTAAATGACTAAATGATATGACTCGTGTTAATAAGGTTAACCTTCCTTTTCAGGAGCCACCCTGATTAGAACTCCACAGTTAATCATCCTTGGCCTGAAGTAGTGATCAAGATGGGTGACCTTCTGGGATGTTTCCCAGGGTGTGTGTCACTGAGGAAAAAACACACTAGAAAGGACAAGTGTTGGCCTGTGGAGACTATCATTAGTCAGATGACCTGTTCAGGCATGTGGGTGGACCCTAGGGTGGGGACCATGTGTCTGTGGGACAACTGGTGGTACCTGGTGGGCCAGGACTCGACGAACATGGTAAGGTGGGGTGGATGTGCTTTCACCGGGACCCAGTTGTCACAAATGGTATCAGAGGTGGTACCTAGCCTTAAGTGCGGTGCACTGCCTAGGTTGAGATGTATTGCCCACAACGAGGACATTGTGCTCTAAAGGGGGGGGGGGGGTTGATTGTAACACCCCAAAATGATAAAGGGTTAAATGACTAAATGATATGAATCATGTCAACAAGGTACACCTTCCTTTTTAGGAGTCTACCTGATTAGAACTCCATATTTAAGCGTGCTTAGCCTAAAGTAGTGATCAGGATGGGTGACCTTCTGGGATGTTTCCCAGGGTGTGTGTGAGTGAGGAAAAAGCACACTAGAAAGGACAAGTGTTGGCCTGTGGGGACTATCATTAATCAGATGACCTGTTCAGGCATGTGGGTGGACCCCAGGGTGGGGACCGCGTATCTGTGGGGCAACTGGTGGTACCTGGTGGGCCAGAACCCGATGACCATGTTAAGGTGGGGTGGATGTGCTGTCACCGGGACCCAGTTGTCACACCTATGGTGTTTCAGTGACAGGATTATTAGGATCCAAAGTTAATCTTTTTTCATGTGATAAAAACATTGATAGGGCCCAATCACATGGTCTTGAGAACCCAATATTTATATAAGCCCTTGAATTTAAATATAATGAACTATAAGTCTTAAGATAACTAAATAACAATATAATTAGGGTTTCATGAATAATTCAAATTTAAAAAATTCACATGTCTTGGATGAATCTATAAAGAACAACAATGAAAATTCTTATTTGGGATAGAAGGAACAATCAAATTTAACAAAAGTTGAATAAGTTTCCCAGTGGTTTCAGTAGAAAGAATCTTCTCAAACTAATTATTTGAGTATAATCCCAAATTACTAGTATAATATAAAAACAAAATTCAGCATCAGTGGAACCAAAAAAGGAATAAAGTTTATAAAAATGTCAGAGTGTAAATTGGGAGCAAGTTTTAAATAATATGAAAGTAGATATAGATGTTTTGAATGAAATTGGAAGGAATCCACAATGGGGTCAGCAGGGGGAAATAACTACCATGAGTTAAAATTTACAGAACTGGGGAACTATGAATAAAAAAGGAGGTGAATTAACCTACTTAATAATGATACAAAAATTTCTATTATGTATGCTCACTTTTTGTATCATTCTTACAATAAATTATTTTTAATTGAACATGAAGTTAACAGTTTGTGTTGCAAAAATACCTATTGTCGATGTTCACGATGATGAAAATATTAAATGGATTGGGGTTCTTCTACTTGTTAATAGAATAAATTGGGTATATTTTTTTGATTTTAATCCATGGGATTATAAAGGATACATAGAACATGGATTCTTCTCCCTCTTATTTGAATTTTTATCCAAGCCCTCGCTCTAAAATTACCTCAAGATGTAGAAGGAGTGGGAAAGTTCAGTTGATTGATACTTGTTAGTGGAAAAATGTCATGTATTATAAATTAAAAAATATATAATATGATTAAATATATATACAAGTTCTATAAAAACTAGGTAATAATGAAAATAATACGTCACATTTTTCCATTGATAAGTATTGGTCACCCGAAATTGAAATCAAAAGAAAAAATTGATCCTGAGAAGAATTGAGCAGACTGGAAAGAAGTGTGAGTTTGGTAGTGAACTAGGTGATAACCCAACTATATGAATAAATTTTAGGGATTGTATGACTTAGTGTGTGATTATGGTTCTATATCATGTATGTTTGAGGGAGGTATGTGTTTTGAGGAAGGTCTCACAAGGATAAAGACCTCAATAAAGATGAACATGTGATAAGTTAGTAAAAAAACAATATCCGTAAATATTTTTTTTGGAATGGGGTATTTTAAAAAACTAATTTAAAATAGAAAATAATACCAAATACACTTTTTATGAAATTAATCAACATGATTTTAAAAAATAATCTTTATCCTATTTAAAAGTTCACTCAATATAAATTGAAAAAATTCCAATTTAAAACTATTTTTTATAATGTTTGATGGGGTAATCAATTAATATTTTAACCAGTATAAATTAAATTTATATGATAAATTTAATATTTGAAAATATTTAAAAACATGATTAATATTACATATGTTCTTATAAGATTTTGTAATTTTTTTCTAAATATATGAATAGTTAAAGTATATAGTAACATATTAAAGAAACTAAAATTTATCAAATATTTGGATTAATCTCTCTCTAATCAGATTTCTTTTTTGGATTTTTAAATACCTATCCAATTTGAATGGCCAATTTGAGTCATACAGAGTAGTGTATCATGGATGGAAGGTATCATAGATTATATATCAAGGAGACATCATATATGAATCTTTGAGAAGGGGAGGTATAGGTAGATCGAGGAAAAATAAACATGAGGGTGAGGGAGAGAGTGAAGTAATAATGGCTCGAGGTGAGAGATATTGGGTTAAGAATTAGGGAAGTATATCAAGGAAAAATAAGATCTCTCGTGTTGTTCAAACCTTTTGGGATAATTAAAAACACACAATGAAGAACTAAAAATACTAAAACAATGTAAGATCTTGAACGGTGGATTGAAATTCACATACCTTGGGTTTTAAAAGTGTTTATTCATCTAAGAAGTTTGGATGGGAGTGAAGAAAAAGCTTTAGTTCTATGATATCTTGAATGAAATTAGAAATGTGGTTCTATATTAGGGTTCTATTTAAAATATCTGAATGGTTTTATCAGTTCTTTCTAAAAGTGTCGATAAATATAGGTTTTGTTAGAATCTTCAACATGTAAATTAAATCCTCCTCACTTATTTGATAGATTATTTCAATGAGTACAAAAAAAAATCTCCTTCTCTTTTACTACCTATAATTCTTTGTTAATCTCTTCGTTCTTCATTTTTTTCCACAAATTATCTCTATATATTGTCAATTTTCTTAAAGAGATATGATCAATTTCAAAGATCACATGATTTTGTTTAGAACACCTTTAACCATTTCACCTATCATAACCCCTTATTAGGTTGTAAAAAAATGAAGCATTTTCTCAAGACATATCTCTCGAACTTATAAGAAGATCCTAAAATCCAAATGATTTCAAATTCTATATAATCAACCAATATTACTCAAAACATAGTTTGTTAGTGTACAATACAATGTATTAATCTTCAAATAATAAATATAAATAAAACCACAACATATTTTAAACCGTATCCTATAATTTAAGTTATTTTTAAATTTAGGAGATCTATAATAAAAATCCACCATGAAAACTTGAATAAAAACATGATCTGTTTCATTACACTTTGTAAAACCATAATGTAATTATTTACACCGTTATGAGTTGTGTAATTCAGGGAAATTTGATTTTTTTGTCCTGAAGTACAGGATGTTTCTTGAATTTGGGATTAGATCAGGATTTTGAGGGTTATATCATCTCAAGGATTTGTTTTTGGATGTGGTTAGGGGAACAAAATGTGTTTCATGTGGTTTAGTTAATGTCGAAGTGGGGTCGGGTTTACCCCCTATTATTTTTTCCTATAGGTAGTTTTCATATAATAATAGGTGATGGCGATGTCATGATATGGGCTGGTTAATTTATCACATCATGGCTTGTGATTCACCACAATGTGGAGGAAACAGACCATGCCGTGATAAGGGGGTGTCACTATTGGTATCGATAGAGGGCCATTTTTTATCGGGTCTCCCCTGCTTCTTCCCCATTTGATTCCCATTGAGAAGTGGTGTTTTTTAGGATGATTCTGTAGTAGTTTAAAGTGATTTCCTTCCCCCAATTCCTTTTATTTTTCTTACCTTTCATTGTATTTTATTTTTAATGATATGAGTTAGAGATTTTATGCTGATTTGACCAAATCACAATGGAATTAGGATGATGAGACATGGATTTTGTGTGCAGTGGATAGAGGATGCCCTGTGAGGATGACTACATGATGTTTCTCTCTGGTTCATTGGATTTATATCACTTCCCATATTTATTTATGGGTTTTAATTAAATATTATTAAATTAGCAAGTGACTAGATGTCATTAGATGAGGATTTTTATTATAGGGGTATCAGGAGAATTCTAAGGGATGTTAACACTTATTTGATCAATGTTTTAATGAGTGGATGTTTCTTAGTAATATTTTAGTAAATTATGCCAATTTGAACTAAATTAGATAATTAATTATAAAATTTTATAATTAATTATTTTTAATTTGATGGATTGAGATAGGAGCACAGGTGTTAGTGAGTGATTAGATGAGGCATGGTTGAGTTTGATTGATGATGGGTGGAGCATCATGAGGTGATAACTCCTAATAAGGAAGTTGGCCCCTGAACATCTCCCTATAGTTTATGCATTTGTTATTTGCATATGATATGTGGTCTCTCAATTTATATATGATTGAACTTGAACTTGAAATTAATTGTTCCCATTGAATTCCAATTCATATAACAAAAGTGTCTTGGTCTATGATATACCCTTGGACACTAGTTTGATTCCACAGACACCAATGCCTAAGGGTTAAATAATGAATACATGAAATCTAATATAAAGATCCTAGAGGGATTGAAATTAAATGAAATTAGTGAGACATAACAGACTTGGTTATAGGGTTTCTTGATCCTTCTAGGTATGGAGTAAGATCTCTAATGATATTTGTGGGAAACAAAGTTACCCCATGACTATGTCACCAAGAGGGTGATGGTGCTAGTTAAGTATATGGGAGACCTAGGATGGGTCCTCAGGCTTGGGATGAGATAAAACTAGACTATGTTATCTTTCTAATTATATTTTGGAATATAAGAGAGGCTTATATCTAGTGGTGATGGTTGATACAATCATATATCTCACGCATAAATGAGAACACTTATTGATAGTGTATTGGACTTTCAGAAAATTAAATAAGAGGGATAAGTAATATAGATATTGATGAGGTGTGATGGAAGGATTTCCTCTAAATGATGGGTTGAGTTCCCTCCTAGGGAGATACAAGATGATAACCAAGCATGGGTCATGGGAATTTTCTGAACTACATGGAATGAGTATTCTAAGATGCTTAGTGCGAATAAGCTTGGGATAGTCCATGGTTAGTGAGACTGAGATGGGATATGGGTTTTGATGATGTTGTGGATAAAAATTGTAAGGATAGGGTCTGATAGAGCCTATTATCTTTGATTACACCATGGGGTGTTGTAGATGACTTGATGATGATGAGAAGAGACCAAGATGTGTTTGAAGGACCATATAAGATGCCCTTATAGATGATATGTGAATCTCGATGGGTTCGACGTGATGTTCTTATTCTACTAAGATGGTCTTGAGGAGATTAAACTGAGTGGTTAGATAGATTCTGAATAATTCCTTGAGATGCGGTGATAGGTTTGAAAGACTAGTACCTTGAAGATGAGTTGGTGAGCATGTGGGGTCGATTATGATGCCCTTTTTTCATGTATGTTATGTGACTATCTTAGTAAGAGAATATACCCTCAGATGTGTGATTTCACAATGATATATCATATATTATCACCCTTATACTTTTTATTACACTTTTATGGGTTTTAGTATCCCATTATTAAATTCTATTTCACTCAATGTATATTTTTAATTCATGCATTGAAAACATAATACAAAAGATATAATTTCACAATGGATCAATTTGATAGTAGTTGAGTATATTTATCATAACATTACATAACCTCATACAAATGTGAAAATTAATTTTTTTAGGATTATATTATGTTTGGGATTCAATTTATCCAACAGGACTAAAGGTTAGATTTGAGCACAAGAGCCCCAGATGAAACCCTAAAAGTGAAGAAATTATGGGTGGGATAAATTGGACCTGCCTTAGTGATTGGGCCATAACTCTGTCTTCTGACCTCAAATTGGGCTGTTTCTACCTTCATTGGACAACTAAATAAAAATTCTACCTCTCCACTAAATTTCAAGTCAATATTTTGTGATTAATTTAGTCAAGTATACTTGAATTATTTCATGGAAATTTTAATGCAGTTTTCCATAAAATGACTCTTCTCCCTTATTATAAAAGTATGTTTGACCAAGAAGTAGGATTGAAGGCTTTGAGATATCTATATACTCATATTTTTCTCCCATACCATTCCATGAAGTTATAAAATCATTGCGATCACCTGATGGGGGCCATGATGCAATCCCAAGGTTCATTTTTATAATACATTGAATGATGTTTTAGTTAAATGTTTGTGTTACAATATTATTATTATTTTTTTATTTTTTTTATTTTCTATTCTACACACATAAAAAATAAAAGGATAAAAAATACTCACACCTTCTTGTTTAACCTAGATAGTGTGATGATTTGATCATGATTGCCTATTTTCTCACCCTTTCTCTTTCTTGACTCATATTATGGATTGTATTAGTAGATAAAATATATAATTATAACTCATGAATAATAATGTTTCTTTCATGGGAATAATTTGAAAAAGGATTTCAATGTTTTCATCACATAACATTATTGATATAATGCCTTTATGAGTTCAGATCTCACATCAACACACCTATATTGATTTTGAGCGGTCACTGATGATCAATATCATGCAATTGATTAAATACTAGGTGTTAAATTAGTAATAAATCATTTTAAAATATTTTTTAAAAAGTTAAAAAATCAAGGATGAAAACATTTATTCCTTTTCCTTTAAGAAATGATGGATGAGCATCAAGGGGATTACCCAAGTTGATCACAATTTCATAAAATATTTGAAATCCCACATTTTGAATTCATAAATCTTTACTCATTCTTACTTTCTAAATTGATACCTAAAACACCACTCATTAAAAAATCCATATTCTCCTTTATAAATTATAAATTATTTTAAATTAATGATATAAGGCACTATCAAGAGATGACATAGGGTTCCTTCTATACTACATAAATTCTAGTAAAAAAACTTTTAATTTGATGTGATCAGCAATGTGATAAAATTTTGGCACTATTTTCAGGGATACAAGATCATTTTCCCTTTGATTTATTTATTTTCATTTTTATTTATCAATCCTTTCAATTACCCCCCCTTTTATTTTTGTTTTTGATGTTGTTTGTTTTTGTGTGTTCTATCTCTACCTCTTATTCTTTATTCTATCTTGTTTAATAAAATAGTTTTTTTTTTCATTATTCTTTCTTTTATTCTCTTTATTTTCATCTTTACTCTCATTTTTTTATTTATTCATTTAATTATTACTAAATAAAAAAAGAAAAAATTAAAAAAAACTTGACATAATTTTTGCATGAAAAATCTAGAGAATAAAAATTACTTGGAATTGACCCAAAAATTGAAAATACACTCTACTCACAAATTAGGTATTATAGAGTAGGAAAATCCAATAAACCTAAGGAGAATTTTGTATAATATAAAGTAGTCCTAAACCAATATAATATTGAACCAAATCAAACCCCATAAAACATGGATGTAAATAATCAAACCTTAAAAGAATTGACCACCCTTGATATGGAGTACCAAACTATATATATCCAATATCCTCAGGAAGTAGACAAATTTTAATAAAGATAGGGCCTCATCCATATCCTTCCAAAATTCGATGGTCTTCCTGGTGAGTATCCTCACAAAAATATCATGGATTTTCACATAGTGTGATCCACCATGAAACCCTATTTTTTTCAATGGGCTTATAAAGTTTAGTGCCTTTCCTTTCTCCCTTGATGGTGTGGACAAATAATGGACATACTATATAACTACCACAATTGGGGGTTGGAATGACTATAAATGAATCTTTCTAGATAAGTTCTTCTCTACCTCCTAAACTCTTTCCATTGGAAAATAAACACATGACATTAGGAAATCACAAGAAGAGACCCTTAATAAACATTGAGAGTGATTCCAAAGACTTTGGTCAATTTCCCCCCACCACAAAATTAGTTAAAATTTTTAAATTCATTACTTTTATGAGGGAATTGTTTCCATGGATCATGGAATATAGATACTATAGCTAGTGGTTCCTTAGTTGATAAAACCCCCATCACCACTCATGAATTAATAGCTAACATGTCTCAAAATGCACAACAATTTTGTACATGAGCAATTTCACCCACTTGAGGAGTTTATGAAGTAATAAATTCATCACTAGAATGAATGGTATATAATAAAATTGATGGAATAAATACTCTTTTAATAAAATTAACTCATGATCAAGGTAATTCACACTCTCCACCCATTTCATCCCATTGTGATATTTGTTATAATAATACTCATTTATTTGATCAGTGTCACAAATTTAGGATTCATTTGAGTCTTATATAGCAGTGTTCCTTAGGCATACATTTTAGTAAGAATCACCCTTCAAGTAAGAGAAATTTAGTCCAAATAAAAACCCCAGGGGGTAAGAACCCCCACAATACTGACAAGAAGAAAACTCAAGCTACCCCAAATAGAACTGGTGCTAATAAGGACAAGGAACATATCATTCTTATCTTTAACCTTCTTAGAATAACCACCCTTCTCCAGAATTTGAACCAAGACTCAATGACATAATGAAGAAAATAACAATCCATAAACCTATAGTTCCACCAGACTATACAATCAGATTTCCAAGTACTATGAACTCAAGTGGAACAACTAGTAAACAACATCGATGAGATAAAGATACAAGGTTCTAGACAACTTCTATCTATACCTATTACCAATCATAAGGGAAAATTTAATGTATGTGCTATCACACTTTTTATTGGTAAAGAAACTTATCCTTCTAATTATTCTACACACTAGGTATGTCCTCCTCTTGAAAACTCTCTTTCTTTACCCTTAAAATATTCAAGTGAAAAAAAACTAAAAAGTGTAAAAAAGTTATCAATAAGGATTACCCTAAACAACCAATTACTCTTCCCTTTCCCTAAATAATCAATCAATCTAAGAAAAATTTTGATATTGAAATTGATAAATATATCATGGATACATTTAAAAAAGGTGAAAGATAACATTTCACTCTTGGATGCAGTTAAAAAAATTTCACACTATGCTTTATTTCTTAAAGAAATTTTCACCCACAGATAGCTACTAAAGAGGAATGATAGATTCATCATTAGAAGGAATGTCTTGACCTTGATATAATTGGTAATGATAACCAAATTCAAGTATTTAGAAACTTTTACTGTACCATTAACCATAGGGAAGACTTTATTTTCTGATGCAATTCCTGATTTAGGTGCTTCGATTAATGTGATGACTCATTCAATGTATAATTATTTACAGGATGGAGAGTTTCAAAAAATGAGCATCATTGTACAAATTTCCAACTGGAGCACAACACACCAAATACGAGTGATCAATGAAATCCTCATGAGAGTGAATATTATCATATTCCATGCAGACTTCTATGTTCTTGATATGGAAGATTACTTGACCCCAGGACACCCTCCTCTTCTACTTAGAAGTAATTTCCTCAAAACTATAAACAAAACCACCAATGTTCATTATAGTATGAAATCTAAGGAGTTTGGGGGATAAAAAGTAAGTTTCAATGTCCTTGATGCTATGAAACACCTTGTTTAAGAGCACTCCACTTGTAATATCTATTCATTAAAAGTTCTCTCCAATAATACACACACACACACAACATTCAACCCATACTCTGAATCATTTTCTTATTCTTCACTCTTTTATGATTTGTGTTGTAATTCATGTTTTGAGTGTATTGTGTGTTTTAAAAAATGTTATTTTTGTGTTTTAATTAATTAGTGAATTAATTCTAAGACACCCATGACCATTGATTATTATTCAAATATCATTTCCATTAATTCTCTTTTTGTAGATAATAAACATGAGCAGATAGTTTCATGGACCTCACACCCCCTAAATCCCTTACCAAAATCTAAAAATTTCCATTATTTAAAATAAAACACTTACATCTAATTTGAAATATGCCTATATTGAGTTATTGAATAATTTACCATCATTATTTCCAACAAAATCTCTCTATATCATGAATCAAAACTGTTAGATCTTTTCAGAGTGTTTAAAAAGGAAATAAGATGGACATTGGATGATATTCCTAGGATTATCCCATATATTTTCATTCACCATGTACTTTTAGATGATGAGGATAATTCTATAAGGAATTCTCAACATTGGTTAAATCCCACCTTCCTTGAAGATGTAAAATTTAAAGTTATTAAATTACTTACTTATAGGGTTATCCATCCCTTATCTGATAGTAAATGGGTTAGCCCCATGAAAATTGTGTCTAAAAAATAGAATTATAGTAGTTTCAATTGAAATGAATTAATTGTTTTAACACATATGAAAAATAGATGCTGGGTTTTTATCAATTACCATTGACTAAATCAATCCATATAAAAAGAAAATTTTCTTTTACCTTTCATTGAACAAATATTAGAAATATTAGATGATAATTCACATTATGTTTTCCTTGATGGCTATTTAGGTTATTTTCAAATCCATATAGCCCCTGAGGATCAATAAAAGGAAACATTTACCTATGTATTGAACACATTTTCATTCAGGATTATTTTATTTTGTTTCCATAATTATCATGGTAATTTTTAGCATTTTATGTAGAGTATATTTTTTTGAGTAACTTGAGAATTGTATGAAAGTTTTTATAGATGATTTCAAAATTTATGGATCTTTCTTTGATGATTTTTAGGTACACTTAGGTTCTATACTCCACTGTTTTATTGAAAAATATCTTGTATTAAATTATGATAAATTCCATTTTATGGTACAATAAGGAATATTTCTTGGGAATGTTATTTTGATTAAGGGAATTCAAGTTAATTTTAAAGACATGAACTTTTTGAATGATAATTGTTTCCTGAAAATGTGTATTATATTATTTTGTACCCACAAAACTATATCCATTTAATAATGAAGTGAGAATAATTGAAATATGACCATTGGGTTTTGACCTTTATATGACCATTGGTCAATTATGAACATTGGTCAATATGATCATTGAAAACAATACTCTTAATAATAATTTTAATGTTATAATTAGTGTTTATAAGTACAAATGAATTAATACAAAAAAGAGAAATGATGGCCTCAACTAGTAGATTCATGCCGTACAAAGCACTTTTTTCTGAATTTGGGAGGGAGGTAACATCACTGGGCTTCAATCTTGACCAAGCCCAAGCCAAGCTTCAACAAGTGAGGCTTGAACGAAATCAACTATCGGAGAGGTTCAAGTTAGTAGAAATTATCACTCGGGCGATATTAGTTGAGCCACACCATGAATATATCACCATTTCACACCTTACCCTTAGGTAATATGTAGGTTTTATAAGGGGTTATGTGTCAAGGAATTAGTTACTTAATTTATAATCTATTTGTATAAATAATTTTTTTGTTATATAAATTCTGTTTTGAGTTTAGTTTTTCTTAAAAATATGATGAATTTGATAAATTGATTTTTTAGAAAGAAATTGTACTTTTTAGAAAATTTATAATTATTATAATAGAGTAATTTATTATTAATAATGTTTATTTTAATGAAATAGTATGATTAAAACATTCTTATTTAAATTTAAATGATAAAATATTTTTTTTTCAAGTGTCAGAAATTCTACTATGCATTTTCTATCCGCTATTATTTTTAATAAATAAGGATTTTTATATTTAAAATTTAAATTTATAATACTTATAGAATTATTATGATAAAATAAACATAATTTTTTAAATCATCACGTCGAAATTATGTCAGGGTAAATTTAAGATTTTTTTCTAAAATATTTTGTTTTTTGGTGAATAGTAAAAATACATTTGTGAGTTTTTTTTATGTTTAATGACATAATAATTATGTAATAAGTAATATAAAATTATGTTAGACTCTTTTGGATTAAAATATCATAATTGGTATTCCAAGTTTCCAATACAATGGGAAAATACCATGGGAAATCCCATGGTTTTTCATTTACTACTACCTAGGTGTCCAAAGAAATTAATAAAAAAATCCTCATTTTTTAAATAATTACCCACACATTTATCCATTATAATTCATTACCAATTTATCCTACACGAATATCTAATATTTTTACATCCAAAGGAGTCCTCCCAAGGTTTCCTAAAGCCCCCAAGGTCCCAACCTTCGAGTTTTAGGAGTTACTCTTCAAGGTATGAGAAATCTAAACTTCTCTGTTCCTTTCAAGTTCCTTTTTTATGTGGTATGTCTTTAAAGTTTCCCAAAATATGTTATTATATACATTTTATTCTACCCCTTTAATATAATAATACTATTTTATGAATTTTAGACCCTTTTCACCTCTCTTTTTACCATTTTTCATACCGTTATACTGCCAAAGTTTCTTCTTAAAAATTTCTCTCTTTTTCTTAAGAAAATTATCTTTTTTTTTAATTTTTTTGAATAAAAAAACTCATTAATTTAATGTGGTATTAAAATAGATTTAAAAATTATATAGTTTATTCAGGGATTAACATACATGATACCTTTAGTCCCTTTCTGTGGGTTTAAAAAGACATAATGAACTTGTCTTTAAGAACTTCTTAAAAACATCATGATTTTGATATGAAACCCACTTATTTTATTCTCCACAGGTTATTTGAAAAATATTTTATTATGATATATGTGGATCAAATTTATTAATACACATGAAGGGTTCGCTATTATATCACTCCAATGCATTGGGTAAAGAATTTAATCTCTAAAGATGACATGTTTTACGATACATTGGTGAATAACCTTGGTAATTCTTGTGACAACTCAGTGAAAAACCTTGGTGATATTCTTATGAATGTATAAAATAAATATTTTATCCACATTTATAATTTAATATTCATGTTATTTTATTTATTATATGATTTATTTTATCTTTTTTATTCCATAATGATAATCCTCATGTTATTATTGATTTTTCCTCAAGATCACATGTAAACTGTTTCTCTTGTTTTCCTTTACCGGGCCTAATTCCCACCCTTTCTTTTGATTTATGTCCCCAGGTTATGATATATAGTAAATTTACTTAGTATAAAACCTATTATTAATCCTTTCAAGTGTATTAGAATAAATTTTTTATGTTTTCATGTATTATGTTCCCTTTTTACAAGAAACTAAACATTAATATATCCTATGTTTTGTAAAATGTAATGAAAAGTTAATGTAATAAAAGGCGGGACACCATAGTTGGTATTAAAGGATGGTTTAGTTATTTTCATAAATTAGGATTTTAAAACATTAGGAATAACCTTAGGGATAAGTTAAAATATAGGAAAAAATTCTGGTATTTTGGTAAAATATTAAGTTAGTGGTTTCTGAGCAAAGAAATCTATGTCTAGATACGAACATATAGATGTGGTTCTGGAAAAAATTTAAATAGGGGTAACAACTTTGAAAAGGTTAATCAGTCATGACTCAGTGTAATCTGGTACATGAAAGCAGGCCTTACTGCGCACCTGTTTTAACAATCCCGGGGGATATGTTTGGTTAATCATAAGATTTTTATGAACCATTATGAAGGATTTATAGAAAATGTAATTGTTGTTACAAAATAACATATTAAAGAGTGATGTTTTAAGGGATGAAATTCATTTAGAAATATATTATTATTAAATGAAACAAATTTCTCACTATGGTTTTCTTTCTTTAGAAAATGATGTGAAGTAGGAGAAACCGCATAAATGGTTAGTGCAATGGATCAGGTACTGACAGTCTTCCAATGGAAGCTATAATTGAAAGCTTCATGAAAATAATGAATCGAATGAATTGAGTTATGATAAATATATTAAATCAATCAAAGAGACCAAATTTACCTCAAAGGGAACAACTTTCCATAGATTCCTTTATGCTTCAACGACCACATTATTTCAGTGGATCTACCTACCCATTGATTGCTGAATAATTTATAATCTCTATAGAAAAGATCTATTATGTAATACATTGTTTGGAATAAGAGAAAGTCACCTTGGCTGTGTAACACTTAGAGGGATAATCTTATTAGTGGTGGAATTGGTTAAAAAAACTAATCCAAGAAGGTATTTTGAAGTTATCGAGTGGGAAGAGTTCAGGGGAACCCTTTTCAAAAAATATTTCCCCTATTTAATGTGAATGAAAATGGATAAGGAATTCCTAGAGATGAAGTAGAAGGAAAATGAATATGTAGGAATCTATGAGATGAATTTACTAGTCTTTCTCGCTATAACTCTAGTGTTTTCATGGATCCTAATGAAAAGGTTGATAGGTTCTTCAGTGGACTAAGAACCCATACATGAAATAATCTATCCAATTGAGACTATGGAAACTATGAGGAGATAGTGAAAAGTAAAATGAAGGTTGAAATGGAGTTCAAAGAGATGTAGTGGTCCCATAGATTGAATGAAAATAAGAGATAAATGAAGCCAAGATCAAGGAGTAACTTTGATCATGGAAGAGGAGGAAAGTAAGTGAAACTTTACACATGCAACAAATATGAGAAGAAGAATTCAAGGAACTGCTTGCTCGAGAGTGGGACATGCTATGAAGCCTCAACTTTTGAACACTAATGATAAAGGGAATATGTTACAGGCCATACGTAAAGTCCAATTCTTCAAGTGTGGACAACTTGGGAACTTCTCTAATCAATATCCAAATCTTAATTTAATGGAGGTTAATCGCCATCAACCTCAGCATAGGAAAAGGGAGAAAGGTTGTAATTTTTATATCATGATAGATGAAGTTGAATCTCTAAATAATGTGGTGGTAGGTACTCTCATTATTCTCTCAAAACCAGCAAGTACTTTCTTTGATTATGGTTCTACACATTCATTTATTTACTCCAGGTTTTCAAAGAATATAGAATCAATTCCTAAACTTATAGAGGTAGAGTTATTTATCAAGACTCCTAAAGGGATTATCCAAGCATAAATAGTGTATAGAAACTCTAGTATTTACTTCGGTGAGTATAATCTCATTGAAAATCTAGTAGTCATTCCCATGCTGGAATTTTACATTATACTTGGGATGGACTAGATCTCAAAGTATAATACTATGATCAAATACATAATCAAGTAAATATTAGTATTCTTTAATGGAAAACCTATAGTTGTTTTCAAAGGAGAGATATATCAACCTGATCTTTGTTTAGATTCATCTCCTATAGTCTTCTTTATAGAGATGACCAATGAAGATGAAGAAGGAAATAAAAGTATATGAATATAAAATTTCCCCATCATTTAGGAATTCATTAACGTATTTTATGAGGAGTTTCCTGGACCTCCCCTAGAAAGAGAGGTAGTTTTATCCATTGAACTCATGCCTGGATTCAATTAGATATCAAATGCCCCATTTAGAATGGAAAATATGGAGCTGAAAGAATTAAAGAAACAACTACAATATCTTTTGGATAAGGGGTTTATCTGACCAAGTATGTCTACTTTGGAAGAACCTATTCTATTTTTGAAGAAGAAGGATGGTTTAATGAAACTATACATTAATCATAGATAAATTAATGGTATTATAGTGAAGAACAAGTATCCTCTTCCAAAGATTGGTGATTTATTTTACCTACTTTATGGGGCTCAATTCTTCTCAAAGATTGATATTAAATTTGGTTATCATCAATTGAGGGTGAAGAAAGAGTATATTCCAAATACTACCTTACAATCAAGATATGGGCATTATGAGTTTTTTATTCCCTTAGACTTGATTAATACTCCTAATATTTGTATGGATTTAAAGAATAGAGTCTTTAAGGACTACATTGATAACTTTGTGGTATTTTTTATTGATGATATTCTGATATATTACAAAATTCACAAGGAGCATGAGGATCATTTATGGGTTATATTGAAAACTATGAGGAAGGAGAGGCTATTTGGAAGGTTCAACAAATGTGAATTTTGGTTACAATAAGTTTCTTTCTTGAGGCACATTGTAACCAATGAAGGAACCTCAGTTGACCCTGCTAGGAAAATGGTTGTGGAGGACTGGCCTCATCTTACAATAGTAATTGAGATTAATAATTTCATCAGTTTAGTAGGATATTATAGGAGGTTTGTGAAAAAAATTTCATGAATTTATAATCCACTAACCAAGTTAACTCGAATGGGGATAATTTTATTTGGATAAAGGAGAGTAAATAATGTTTCCAAGATTCAGAGAAGAGATTGGTTACTGCACCCATGTTAACTATACCCTCTATCAGAGAATGATTCATTATTTTTAGTGATGTATCTCTATAAGGGATTGGGTGAGTCCTCATGTAAAATGATAAGGTTATTGATTATGCATATCGACAGTTGAAGCCTCATGATTATAATTATCCTACGCATGACCTAGAACTGGTTGTAGTTGTGTTTTCTATAAAGATATAGAGGCACTATTTTTATGGTGAGAAATGTGATATATACACAAAACACTAAAGTTTGAAGTATATTTTCACAAAAAAGGAATTGAACATGAGACATAGGATATGGTTGGAAGTTCTCAAAAACTATGATTGTTAAATTCATTATCATCATAGAAGAGAAAAAAATTCACTGATGCATTATGTTGGAAAGACCTAGTTGTTCTAGCTATGATGAGGATTCAAGGAGATCCTTTGATCAAAGGCCTAGTAAAAATAGACATGGGAATCATAAGGTAAGGGGAATCATCAACCCTATCCCTAATGTTTTCTGAACTATCATTACTAGAGAATATTAAGAAATATCAAATAGAAAATCCTTTATTGAAAAAGAAGTTAGAGGCTACGAAGGATGGAAAGTTTCATGAGTTCAATATTGATCAAGAAATTGTTTTGGAATTTCATACAAGACTATGTTTTTCATCTAATCTAATAAAAATGAAAGAACTTGCGGATTAAGCTCATAAATCTAATTTATCTATACATCCTATAATCATTAAAATGTATATGGATATTCAAGATAATTATTAGTGGGATAACCTGAAAAGGGATATTGCCGACTGCACCATAAGGTGCCTAGTGTGGCAGCAAGTTAAGGCAGAGTACAAACTTTCTAAAGGGGTATTGAAACCACTACCCATATCAGCATGGTAGTGGAACAATATCACTATGGACTTTGTCACTGGTTTCCTGATAACATCCAAAGGAAAAAATGTGATATGGGTTATAGTGGATTGAATCACCAAAAATTTCCATTTTATCTCTATCTGCAAAGTCTTATATCTTGATCAAATTACCAAGATATATGTAAAGGAGGTGGTAAGGCTACACAGAGTACCACTTTCTATCATTTATTATCATGATCAATATTTAAATCAAATTTATAGAGAAGTCTTCAACATGTTCTAAGTACCAAATTGAATTTTAGTACAACCTATCACCTCCAAAATAATGTCCAATCTGAAAGGACTATTCATACACTCGAATACATGATGAGAACATGATCAACTGAATTTAAAGTTGGATGGGATCAACATCCCCCATTAGTTTATTTCTCATACAAAAAAATATATCATTCAATTATTCAAATGGAACCCTATGAATATTTATATGGGAAGCGATGTAAAACTCATACTTATTAGGGTGAATCTGGTGAGAGAAAGTTACATGGGCCTGATCTTATGCAAGAGATGACAGAAAAGGTTCATTCCATACAATAACACATAAAGTATACTCAGAGTTAGTAGAAGAGATATGCTGAAAACCATTTAAGGGAATTGTAGATTGATGTTGGTGAAAAATTCTTTCTTCAAATTTCACCTTAGTAGAGAGTCATGCTACTGGGAAGAAAGGGAAGTGTATCCCCAGGTACATTGTCCCCTATGAAATCCTTGATCGCATAAGAGTAGTGTCCTATTAGACTGCACTTCCCCCAAATATAGATCAAGTTCATGATGTTTTTCATGTATCTCTCTTGAGTAAGTACATACCAAACCCTTCACATGTACTGAATCCTAAAGTGGTAGAACTGGAACATAACCTCTCTTATGAGGAGCAGCCGATGGATATCTTGGACCATAGAGACATGGTTCTATTCAACAAGACTAACCACCTCATCAAAGTGTTGTAGAGGAACCAAAAATATGAAGAATCAAATTGGGAACTAGAGGCAACAATGAGGAATAAATATCCACAACTTTTCTCAACTGAGGGAACAAGTTTAAATTTTGGGGATGAAATTTCTTAAGGTAGGAAGAATGTAACGACCCAAACTTTTTGAATGATAATTGTTTCCTAAAAATGTGTGTTATATTATTTTATAGTTAACAAAAATATATCCCTTTAATAATAAAATGAGTATAATTGAAATGTGAGCATCAAGTTTTGACCATTATATGATTATTGGTCAATATGACTATTGAAAACAATACTCTTAATAATAATTATAACATTATAATTTGTGTTTATAAGTAAAAATAAATTAATTCATTAAGGAGGAATGATGGACTCAATCAGTAGAGTCGTTCCATATAATTCCATTTTGTCAGAACTTGGGAGGTATGTAGCATCATTAGGATTCTATTTTTGTGGGTTTAAAAAGACATAATGAACTTGTCTTTAATAACTTATTAAAAACGTCATGATTTTGATATGAAAATCATTTTTTAATATCCATGGGTTATTTTTGAAATGTTTTATTATGATCTATGTGGATCACATTAATTAATATATATCAATGGTGTTCCCTTATAGTGCTCCAATGCATTGGGTAAATAATTTAATCACTAGAGATAATATGTTTTATGATACCTTGGTGAATAATGTTGGTAATTTTTATGACACCTTGGTGAAAAACCTTGGCGATATGATTATGAATGTGTAAAATAAATTTTGTAGCCACATTTTGAAGTTATGATTCATGTTATTTAATCTATGATATGACTCATGTTCTCTTTTTCATGCCATAATGATAATCCTCATGTTCTTATTGAATTTTCCTCAAGATCACGTGTAAACTGTTTCTCTTATTTTCCATTACTAGGCCTGATGCTCACCCTTTCCTTTGATGTATGTCCCCAGGTTATGATATGTAATAAATGTACTTAGGATGAACCTATGATGAATCCTTTCAAGTGGATTAGAATAATGTTTTACTTTTTCATGTATTATGTACTATTTTTTCCAAGAAACTAAACTATAAAAGATCCTCTATTTTGTACAATGTAATGAAAAGTTTATGTAACAAAAGGCTGGATTCCATATTGATAAATCCAAAATTGAAATAATTTTATCCCTTCCATTTACTAAATCTATTCATGAGGTGTGATCTTTCTTTGGACATACTGCTTTTTACTGCTGAATCATTATAGGCTTTATTAAGATGACACTTACCTTATATCAATTATTATAAAAGGATTCAATGTTTTTTTGATAAAATTTGAGAGGATGAATTTAATTCACAAAAAAGAAGTCTTACATCACATCCCATCATCTTAAAACTATAGTGGGATCTCCCCTTTGAACTTATGTGTGATTCCTCTAAATTTTCAATTGGGGATGTTTTATCACAAAGGGTTAAGAGGGATCCTCATGTAATTGCATATTCCACGTATACCCTTGAATCTTCCTAGTAAAACTACACAACCATTAAAAAAGAACTTATTTATATTGAGTTTTCCTTAGAAAAACTCTATTCACATCTTCTTGGGTCAAAATTCATTGTGTTTTCTAATCATGATTCCCTTTGGTTTCTCCTTAAGAAACCTAAAGCTAAGTCCCACTTCATACAGTGGATGCTCCCCCTCCAGGAGTTTGGACTTGAGATTAGAGATAAGAGAGGAGTGGAAAATGTGGTAGCTAACTACATTATTTGAATTTACCCTCTATCAGACCACCATTTTGAGTTATCCCTACCCATTGAAGAATTATTCCTCGATGAGCACCTCTGTGATGTAGTGGACCTTACCCCTTGGTATGCAGACATTATGAATTTTTAGTAGCATCTATGGTCCCCAATGATTTTAGCAATTAAAAATCCCAAAGAATTAAGCATGGATTACAATAGTGCTTTTGGTATGACCTATACTTGTAGAGAAATCTTAGTGACCAAGTTGTTCGTCGGTGTGTCCTTGACCATGAGTTCACCCCTATTTTGAGCTTCTACCACACTCTGGCTTATTGGAGCTAGATTGGCTCTCAATGTCTAGCTGGAAAGTTCATAGACTCTAGAATTTATTGTAAAGAATTGTATAGATATGACCATCATTTTTTAAGTCATTTAAACATTATTAATTCATAGGTAATATCTTCAAGTGGAATAAAATTCCATGAAAAACCATGTTATTTTGTGAGATATTCAATAAATGGGGCATTGACTTCATGGGGTCTTTTCAAAATTAATTTTTATTTATATAAATATTATGGGATTTTGAACATGTCTCTTAATGTTTGGAAGAAAAGGATACTAAGACCTAGGAATCTTGAGTGGTTATCGATTTTGTGAGATCTTAGATTTTTAGTAGGTTTGGTTTTCTATGATTCATCATTAGTGACTAGGGTTCACAATTTTATAAGAAAAACATGAAAATATATCACCTTCAACATGAGAATTTTCATAAATAATCCACTCCATATCACCAACAAACTAATAAACATGTAGAAATTTCAAATTGATAATTTAAGAAAATCTTGGAAAAAATGGTACAACCCAATATGAAAGAATAGAGTTTTCACTTAGATGATTAACTTTAGGCATATCCTATAGCTTTTAAAACCCCAATTATAATATTAACATATATTATCATGTTTGTAAAGTCTTGTCACATCTCTATGGAGGATGAGCGCAATGAATATTGGGTTGTTAAATAATGTAATGTGAATATCTTAGATGCAGGTGAGCATAGAAAGTTAAAAATTCAGGAGTTGGAAGAAATTCAGTGTGGTGCATATGAGAACACCCATATCTATAAAGAGAAGAAAAAGTCTAAAAATTAAGGTATGATTCATGAATTGAATTTTTATATTGTCAAGAAGGTCCTCATATACAATTTTAATCTAATTCTCCACCTAGGTAAGTTGCATTATCAATGGTTCAGTCCTTATAATATTACTAATGTTTACCCTTTTGGTGAAATACATGTTTTTCATGATAAGTGTGGATAGAGTTTTAACATCAATAATTATAGACTTAAACACTTTAATTAGTATTTTCCAAATCATCCAGTGGAGGAAATCTAGCTGATGGTGCATATATGACACCACTTTGTAGGTTATCCCTTTTACCCTCCTTTATTTACTTATCTATTTATTTAAATAAATTTCATTTAGGATAATGTAATTTTTATATATAGGGGTGGGTTATATAGAATATTTTTGATTTAAATTCAAAAAAAAATTATGTTCCCATTTTTTCATTCTTTTTCTTTATTTTATGATTTTAGATAAACTTTGATCTTAAAAAGAATATCCAAAATCATTTTTCATCCTTGAGTTTATTATGTGGAAAACTCCTTTGTTTTTTGGAAAATGATTTCAAATGAATGTTGATATACAACATTTTTCAAGAATTTATATTTTTAAATCATTCAAATGAGTTTAATAGATTTTTGAAACCCATGCTTAATTCATACTAACAAATATTTTAAATCCCTTAAATGAGAGACATTATAATCCCTTTATTTCATATTCCTCATTTTAATCATTTTCTTGAGAGTCTCAAGTAATACATAGAAACTATAACTTTCCTTGATTCTATTTGAATCCATAATATTCTAGTGTTCTATACCCATGATAGAGGCCATATTTCAATAGAAAATCCCTTTGTAAAAGTAACTCCTATTTTGAGACACCTTGAAATTTGACCCTTATTAATCCTTAGAGACTATAAAATGTATATTAGTTATACACAATAGAATCTAATTTATCCAAAACTACCAATCTCTTATATACATTATTATTTTATTCTCAGAAAGTGTGGGGGAGAGGGTGTTTCCAAGTGAATTATTGGGAAATATTCCCTGGTATGGGATGCTTTAAAGGGTACTGAAAGAGCATTGTCATGGGCTCCCTAAAATGATTAGTGTGATTTTGGGGTACTTAGGTGCAGCGGAGTGGCTGACCAAGGTCGTCTCTCAAAGGAGGAAGTAGATTTAAAACAAATTTTTAAAGATATTCTAAAAATAAAATAAAAGAGAATAATAACACTATTTGAAAGGATGGGGGTTAGTTATAGTTTATGAATCTAGAAGAAGTTTTCTGGAAGAAGATTGTATTTTTTTTGTTTTTAGTTTTGAAATGAAGTTCGATTAAAATGACACAACAAAAAGATGTTTTTTTAGAAAATATTTTAAAAGGTGTAATCGATCTAACTCTATCTATTCATTCATTTATTAATCATTATCATTTAAATCAATATCCACTTAATTATGATCCCTTAATTTGTTATCCCTCGAACCCTATGAGAGTTAACTTAACCACAAAGTTGAAATTACTTAAACCCTAGGCTAGCTTCGGAACACGCAATGGCAGCACCCTGCTTTGATTTTTGTTCTAAGGTTAGTTTATGGTCATTGGTTAATTAGAGAACATATCCATTCTAGAAATGAGGATAAATTGTGTTTAGGGATTATATTTGAACTCTACAAATTTATCCCGTATGGTCTTGTATTACCGATTAAGATCGCGCTCTCATAATTTACACAATTCCCGACCTCACGTGTTTTGTGTTAATTGTTCAATTGCTTGCTTAGTTTCTTACAATTTAAAAACACAATTAATGGATCATATTAAGTGAATTACAGTAGCTCAATGCTTCAAAATAATTAAATGAAGAAGGATAGAGGTCGATCAATTATTAAAAAGAACTACTCTTCCATGGGCGTTGTAGTCATCGTGGAGACGTTTTGCATAAGCAAAAGATTGAAAGGGTAGAAACCAATATTGTCTCCACTCTTTATTCCAACCCAATTAAGAAGATTAATATAATAGGAAAATGGAAGAATACAGAAGATTATTTGAAGAAAAATTCAATAAACAAACATGAAATAAAAGAAATACAAAGAAGAGGTGGGAGAGGAGAGCCTTTTTGGAAGATAGGTTTACACAAAGTCTTACTTCCAAGAGTTGTTAGGGGCTCCCAAGAGACACCCTTTAGGAAAAACCTTCCTAAAGCCTTGAACAGACCTCATAAAGAGTTAAAACCCCCTTTAAATAGAGTTTGTGAGGGCTAGGGTTACATAACTTTTTAAGTGTGAAATGAATAACTCACCCAAATATTTTATTCCAAGTTTTACTGCCAATGTAACCTCCAAAACGCGTGAATTGACCGGCCTTCTAGAAGGATGATTTGTGTAAAATCATGTCCTCGAGCTTTCCTCAAAATTTGGGCTCAATCCAAGCCCTGATGAGGAATATGTGTCCCAAATACAGAACCCATGTCCATTCTGCCGAGTCCAGCCCACCATTGGATTAATGGCCCATTTACTCCATCAAAATGCACTCTTTAGCTCTAGTGTACCGAATTAAAGTTGTAGAAAATTACGTTATAAACACTTTTATAAAATTTAAAATTCAAATAATAAATATAAAAATATTTATCTTCAAAATACTACAGTGCACTATAAAGGGTAAAACTGGAATTTTCACCAAATTTTCAAATGAATGATCAAATCCCAAATATTTTATAAATAAACATATTTAACACAATGTGAGGAAATTATATCATTTATTATCAATAAAATATTCAACAAAATAGTGTTTTATAAACTCCCCCACACTTACCCTTTTGCACTCCTGGGCAAAACCTCATGTTAAGTAAACATCAATATCAAATCAAAACCAATTTTAAAACACATATCATTGGGATCCATCAATTATGCACCAAGAATCAAAAGATATCATGCCTCATAAAAAACCTTATTTCAAGTTCTCTATTAATATCATTCAATATATTTCCACTTCATTTATCCTCCCATGCACAAAACACTTACCTCGCTTGAATTTTCTCTCATCACTCAAATATCAATTTTTTTACAATGTCTTTCTCATCCAAACTCATACAAGGGTCACCATAGGCTTGATAGATTCCTACATCTCCACCTGATGTGAGTCAAGGACATATTTTTATCATGATGACTTTTCAGGGTTGTTCTGTGGCTTTCGGTTGGTAGGATTTAGATGTGAAAAATTCTGAGGCTGAATGAGGAGGGATTGACTCTTTTTGAAGCAAAATTGCATTAATCTATTTTTCACTTAAATATGGTCTTATCCTCAAACCCCATAGTATCAATTCACCTCCATCATCATGAAAAGTAATGAAAATTTTACACCATTCATCATTTCAACATAAAAAATTTCAATATTCTCAAACATGATTTTCTTGAAAGCTCCAGATAGGCACAACTTTACACCTCAATTAGAAGCTCCAGAAAAGGCACAACTTCACTTGTCATGAAAACTCCAGAAAAGGCACAACTTTCAATATAATGAATTTCTTCAGCAGAAAACACATCTCTTAATAATTTAATTTTCCACCCAAAGTATCACAGAATGTGGTAGCACAACACAAAATAGCTTCCCCCACACTTAAGCTCAACTAGATTATGAAATTTCACTTCAAGAGTTGGTTGGATAGGGAAAATTGGCTTGTAATGTGGCAAAACTAATAGGATGTGCATGTCTTCTAAGGGATACAAGGATTAAATGTTCAAGGTAGGCCATTATAAAAATGGATTATTTGAAATAGGGGCTTTAATACCAAACAAATGCCTCAATCATTTAAACATAAGTACCTCAAACCCTCAAGTTTTGACAGGAATAAATCAAATTCTGGTTAAATCAAGTATGGTTTGGTTCTATCAATAAGTGAGGTGAATGTAAAGAATATGAAAATAATGGTTTAGAAGCCTCACTAGAAAGTGATTTGAAATATAAAGATAGTGAGATGTGGCATGGGATTCAAAATTCGGTGTACTTTTCATGAAATTACTAAATATTTGAACTTGAAACAAAGTTATTTCAACATTCATTTAAGCTTAGTTTCAAGGGATAAATTGTTTCACTCATTGATATGCATTTAAAAATTGTGATGAGAATCATTTCAGCTCAAAAATTTCAAAAACAAAAAGAAAATTGAAAAATAAACACACAAAATTTGAAAAACACACAATTTTTTTTTGATTTTTTTTAAAACTGGAAAACAATTGAAATTACTATACTAAAAGGTTCCCTACTCCCCCACACTTAAAATATTGCATTGTCCTCAATGTGAAACCATGAGATGATATATGCACATGAAATGTAGAATTTTTAAATTGGACAAATAATATTAAAGTGAAAGGGTTAGGAACAGCCTGATGTGCTCAAGTGATGATGGGGTCATGCAGTGTGATAAAATCAACTGCATCGGTAGGAAGTCCCTCGATGTATCTCTTCAAACATTTCCCATTGACTGTAAATATCCTTCCAGTGTCCTCTTATGTGATATCCACTGCACCATAAGGAAAAACATTAGACACAATATAAGGACCTAACCATCTGGAACACAACTTACCAGACATCAGCTTCAGTCCTGAACTGTAGAGAAGGACTTTCTCTCCAACATGAAACTCCTTTTGTTGGATCATTCTATCATGAGCTACTTCTAATTTTTCCTTATATAGCCTTGAGTTCTCATATGAAGACAATATAATCTCCTCAAGCTCTTGAATTTGAAGCTTCCTTTGGATTCCAGCTTGGGCCAAATCCATGTTGCATTTCTTTATAGACCAATAAGCCTGATGCTCAAATTCCATAGGGAGATGACACGCTTTCCCAAAAACAATCCGAAATGGGGACATACCAATGGGTGTCTTGTATGCTATCCTATAAGCCCACAATGCATCATCCAAGCGCTTGCTCTAATCCTTTCTATTTGGCTACACGGTTTTCTCCAATATTTGTTTCAACTCATGATTTGAAACCTTAGCCTGACCATTTGTTTGGGGGTGGTATGGTGTTGATGTTTTGTGTGTCACCCCATACTATCGAAGGAGGGAAGAAAAATTACTATTGCAAAAGTGTGTCCCTTGTTCACTGATGATGACCTTTAGTACTCCAAACCTGCAAAAAATCTGTGCTTTGAAAAAGTCCACAACAACATGAGAATCATCAGTCCTGGTGGCCTTAGCCTCCACCCATTTACTCACATAATCAACAGAAACCAAAATATAAAAAAATCCAAATGAACTAGGAAAAGGACCCATAAAATCAATGCCCCATACATCAAAAATCTCACAGAATAGTATGGGTTGTTGGGGCATCTCATGTCTCCTAGAAATATTCTCAGTGTGTTGGCAACGAGAGCATGACTTACAAAACACATGGGCATCATGGAACAAACTAGGCCAATATAATCCAGATTCGAAAACCTTCCTAGATGTCCGTTGGGGTCCAAAGTGTCCACCACAAGCAAGTGTATGACAGAAATGCAAAACAGACTCAAAATCATGATCGGGAACACACCTCCTAATGACTTGGTCACTACACATGCGCCAGAGGTAAGGATCATCCCACACATAATACCTAGACTCACTTTTTAATTTTTGGACTTGATGCTTCTTTAAATTTGCTGGGATTTCAGAGGAAACAATGTAATTAACTAAATCAGCATACCAAGGATGCGTACCTGAGATGGTATAGAGATTCTCATCAGGGAAAGTGTCCTGAAGTGGTACCTGGTCCAAGGTGTCATCCTCTAGTGTGTGAGTAAGCCTACTCATGTGGTCTGCCACCAAATTCTCTGATCCCTTCTTGTCCTTCATCTCAATATCAAATTCCTGAAGAAGGAGCATCCAACGGATAAGTTGTGGCTTTGCATCTGGCTTGTTTAGGAGGTACCTCAAAGCTGCATGGTCAGAAAAAACAACTACTTTAGAGCCCAATAAATATGAACGGAATTTATCTAAAGAAAATATGACAGCAAGAAACTCTTTTTCCATGGTTGTGTAGTTTTATTAGGCTGAATCTAGTGTCCTTGATGTATAGGTGATCACATGTGAACATCCCTCCACCCTCTGAGATAAGACAGATCCTACTGCGAAGTTGGAGGCGTCACACATAAGCTCAAATGGAAGGTCCCACTGTGGGGGCTGTATGATTGGTGGAGTGGTCAAACACTTCTTTAGCCCATCAAATGATACCCTTCATGAATCATCAAAATTGAAGTCAATATCTTTTTGAAGCAATCGAGATAAGGGTAGAGCGATCTTACTAAAATCTCTGATGAAGCGTTGATAAAATCCAGCATGTCCAAGGAATGACCGAACATCATGCACACATGTAGGATATGGGAGGGATGAAATAATGTCTACCTTATATTTATCAACTTCAATGCCATGTTGTGAGACTATATGACCTAAGACAATTCCCTTTTCGACCATGAAATGACATTTTTCAAAATTTAAGTCCAGATTCTTCTCAATACAACGATTCAACACCTTTCCCAAACTAATTAGACATTCATCAAATGAAGACCCATACACTGTAAAATCATCCATAAATACCTCTATGCAGGTCTCAATAAAATCAGAAAAAATACTTACCATGCATCTCTGGAAGGTACCTGGGGCATTGCAAAGTCCAAATGGCATCCTTAGATAGGCAAATGTGCCAAAGGTACAGGTGAATGTAGTATTCTCCTGATCCTCCAGATCTATAGGAACCTGAAAATATCCAGAAAATCCATCCAAGAAACAATAGTGTGTCTTCCCAGCTAGTCTCTCAAGCATCTGATCAATAAATGGGAGGGGGAAATGGTCTTTGCGAGTGGAATGATTTAGTTTCCTATAATCAATACACACACGCCAACTATTTTTTACCCTCATTATAACTAACTCATCTTTCTCATTTTTAACAACAGTAACACCACTTTTCTTAGGCACAACCTGAATTGGACTTACCCACTGAGAATCTGAAATGGGATAGATTATACCTGCCTTGAGCAATTTTTCAACTTCTTTTTTAACAACCTCCAGAAGGGTTGGATTGAGTCTCATTTGTGGATGTCTCACTGGTTTAGCCCCATCTTCCAAGAGAATCCTATTCATGCAAATAGAGGGGCTAATACCTAATATGTCAGCCAAGGTCCACCCGATTGCCCTGATGTTCTCCCTCAAAAGATTCAAAAGTTTTTCTTCATGTTCAAAAGGGAGATTGTTAGAAATGATAACAGGTAATCTCTCACCACTCAACAAGTATGAGTATTTCAGATTTGGTGGAAATGGCTTGAGTTCTAATGAAGGAGGGTGTAGTATGGATGGAGACATTGAAGGAACTGAAATATGTGCACAAAGTTCATCAGTATCAGAATAGACATCATCAAAATAAGAGAATAAAGCATCAAATCCATCAGCATACTCAACAACCATGTCATAATCAGAGTGAACATGATCAAAATCAGAATATGAATCCAAATCAAATCCAAGAGAGGATTGTGTATCAGCAACATGTGTGGAAGTGCTCTTAGACATCAAACTTGAACCAATATTCATAATCTCCCTATGCATAGGACAATCAAATTCCATGGAGTTTTTATTTGGTGGTTCAAAATGGGAGATAACAAATGCAGAGTGATCCTCTGAGGGGTATTTCATGGAATCCATAACATTAAATATCACAACTTCATCTCCAAACTCCATGGAAAGTGTACCCTCATTGACATTTATGATAGTTTTTGCAGTTTTGAGGAAGGGACTACCTAAGATTATGGGAGCATGAGAACTTACCTGATCATCCTCCATGTTAATAACATAGAAATCTACTGGAAATATCATGTCTCTTACATGGACAAGTACATCCTCAAGGACTCCCGCTGGATATGCCGTAGCTCTATTCACTAACTGCAACACTACTCTTGTTGGATTCAACTCACCAACCTGCAAGGAAGAGAATACAGAGTGAGGCATCACATTTATGGAAGCACCTAAATCACAAAGTGCATCAGAGAAGTGCAACTCCCCTATGGTACATGGGATGGCGAATGTACCTGTATCCTTGCACTTTGTCGGCATTGCTAGAGTTGGTGTAATGAGTGCTGACACATTCCTTCCAAGATTGATCCTCTCATTTCCCTTGAGCCCTCTTCGATTGGTGCAGATTTCTTTTAAGAATTTGGCATACCTTTTAATTTTCTTAATGGATTCAAGTAGAGGAATGTTGATCTCCACACGCTTGAATGTGTCCAAAAGCTCTTTTTTCATTGCTTCTTCATCCATCTTCTTGGTTTGAACAACCCTGTTTGGAAAAGGAAGGGGTTTTGGAGGAACATCATCAATATTTTTCTCACCTTTATCTTTCTCCTTGGATTTATCATCAGTTGGTATGGAATGTGGCTTCTATGGAGTTGAGGTGAATCCTAGGGGAAGGGTAGGTGTAGATGTATCATTCATTTGCTTCCCACTTCTCAATGTGATGGCACTAACATTCACCTTTGGATTTGGAGTGGGTTGGGAGGGTAGATTTCTGGAATTCTTACTTACAAGTTCATGGAGGGCGGTGGCAATCTGGCTCATTTGAGTCTTCAACTCTCTCAGCTCCGAACCTTGACTCTTGAGCTCATTCTGTTGATTAAGAACAATTTGCTTCAAAAGGTCATCAGTGTTAGAATCTACCTTGGGTGGGGGATTCCCTTGTTGCTGGCTTGATGAAGCTTGGGCTTCAAATCTCCTTTGGGGTTGTTGGAAACCCTGCTGGTAAGGCGGAGGCTGCTGGAAGTTTTGTTGAAAGGGTGGCCTTTGTTGTTGTCCAGAGCCATACCTCATGTCCGGTTGATCTTTCCACCCTTGGTTGTATGTTGGAGAAAATGAATCAAACTTCTTTTGGGGATATGGTTATTGTTGCTGCTGAAATGGTCTCCCTGGGAATACTGCTGCACAATCTTCTGTTTCTTGTAGTTGGGGGCAACAATCAGTTAGATGGCTTGTATCAGTGCAAATGCCACAAGGCCTTGAAGGAGTGGGTTGGGATTTCTTTTAAGCCAAAGCAATCTGACTCACCATAGTGGTCAATTATTCCAACTTTGTATCAATCAAATGACTTTCAAGAGAAGAAGGACTTACCTGGTGTACTCCCCTGACATGTGGTGTACCTCGATCACCAAATTGTTAGGAGTTTTGTGCCATCTTGTAGATAAATGAATGTGCGGCTACTGGTGTCTTGTCCACCACTGCCCCTCCTGCTGTAGCATCCAACATGATCCTCTCCATGGGTGTAAGTCCTTCGTAGAAGTATTGGATGAGTAATTGCTCACTGATTTGGTGATGTGGGCAGCTTGCACACAACTTCTTGAATCGCTCCCAGTACTCATACATTGACTCCCCTTGTGATTTCTTGATCCCCAATATCTCCTTTTGAATGGATGTTGTCCTTGATTTTGGAAAAAATCTTTGCAAGAAAAGACGTTTCAAATCATTCCAACATGTTACATCTTCAGGTTGTAAATAATACATCCAATCTTTTGCAGCTCCATAAAGTGAGAATGAGAATGCTCTTAATTTAATTTGATCTTCAGAAACTTTTCTTGGTTTCAAGGTTGAGCAAACCACATTAAATTCTTTAAAATGTTTATTGGGATCCTCACCAGAGAGGCCATGAAACTTTGGAAGTAAGTGAATTAACCCAAATTTCAGTTCAAAGTCCGATTCGAGATTTGTATATGCAATACAATTTGGTTGATAGTTAATATCATGTGCAACCAATTCTTGAATGGTTCTATTTAGCTCATTGTTATTATTTCCAGCCATTGGTTCTTCTTTTATGTTTGAATTTGAATAGATTCTAATTTCAATGTTTCCAGAAGAGAGGAATTCACCAACTGGTTGAATATTGAAACTTCCCGTAGACTGAGAATGTCTGATTCGTTCCCTAAGACTGCGTTCAATCTCCGGGTCAAGATCTAAGAGACCTTCAGGATTAGTTTTTGTCATAAATCAAATAAAAATGAAAATAAAGAAAGTGGACCATAGTAAAATAAAAATGAGAAGTTTGAGTTGATGGTCCAAAAAGAAAAGAAGAGGATGAAAAAAAATGAAAACTTGAGAAAGGGGAAAGATGAAAGAGAGAGGTGAAGAAAATAATAAAATGAAAAATACAAGAAATACCTCTAAATGGTTGAATAAATTAATTGCCTCCCCGGAAACGGCGCCAATTTGAAAGAGTGCTGTCGTGGGCTCCCTCAAATGATTAGTGTGATTTTGGGGTACTTAGGTGCAGCAGAGTGGCTGACCAAGGTTGTCTCTCAAAGGAGGAAGTAGATTTAAAACAACTTTTTAAAGATATTATAAAAATAAAATAAAAGAGAATAATAACACTATTTTAAAGGATGGGGGTTGGTTATAGTTTATGAATCTAGAATAATTTTTCTAGAAGAAGATTGTATTTTTTTTTTGTTTTTAGTTTTGAAATGAAGTTCGATTAAAATGACACAACAAAAAGATGTTTTTTTAGAAAATATTTTAAAAGGAGTAATCAATCTAACTCTACCTCTTCATTAAATTATTAATCATTATCATTTAAATCAATATCCACTTAATTATGATCCCCTAATTTGTTATCCCTCGAACCCTACGAGAGTTTACTTAACCACAAAGATGAAATTACTTAAACCCTAGGCTAGCTTCAGAACACGCAATCACAACACCCTGATTTGATTGTTGTTATAAGGTTAACTTATGGTCAGTGTTTAATTATAGCATATATCCATTCTGGAAATGAGGATGAATTGTGTTTAGGGATTATATTTGAACTCTAAAAATTTATCTCGTACGGTCTTGCATTACCGATTAAGATCGCGCTCTCACAATTTACACAATTCCAGACCTCGCGTGTTTTGTGTTAATTGTTCAATTGCTTGATTAGTTTCTTACAATTTAAAAACACAATTAATGGATCATATTAAGTTAATTATAGTAGATCAATGATTCAAAATAATTAAATGAAGAAGGATAGAGGTCGATCGATTACTAAAAAGAACTACTCTTCCATGGGCGGTGTAGTCATCGTGGAGACGTTTTGCATAAGCAAAGGATTGAAAGGGTAGAACCAAATATTGTCTATAATATTGATTCCAACCCAATTTAAAATATTAATAGAATAAGAAAATGGAATAACACATAATATTATTTTAAGAAAAATTCAAGAAACAAACATGAAATAAAAGAAATACAAAGAAGATGTGGGAGAGGAGAGCCTTTTTGGAAGAGAGGTTTGCACAACGACTTACTTCTTCCAAGAGTTGTGAGGGGCTCCCAAGAGACAATATTTCGGAAACACCTTCCCAAAGCCTCTACCATCCCTCCCAAAGAGTTAAAACCCCCTTTAAATAGAGTTTGTGAGGGCTAGGGTTACATAACTTTTTAAGTGTGAAATGAAAAACTCGGCCAAATATTTTATTCCAATTTTCACCGCCTAGTTGACCTCGAAAACGCGTGAATTGACCGGCCTTCCAGAAGGATGATTTGTGAAAAATCATGTCCTCGAGCTTTCTTCAAAATTTGGGCTCAATCCAAGCCCGGATGAAGAAGATGTGACCCAAATACAGAACCCATGTCCATTCTGCCGAGTCCAGCCGACCATTGGATTAATGTCCCATTCACTCCATCCAAATGCACTCTTTAGCTCTAGTGTCCTGAATCAAAGTTGTAGAAAATTACGTTAGGAACACGTTTACAAAATTTCCAATTCAAATAATAAATATAAAAATATTTATCTTTGAAATACTACAGTGCACTATAAAGGGTAAAACTGGAATTTTCACCAAATTTTCAAATGAATGATCAAATCCCAAATATTTTATAAATAAACATATTTAACACAATGTGAGGAAATTATATCATTTATTATAAATAAAATATTCAACAAAATAGTGTTTTATCGGGTACATATATTTTTTTGTAGTAGGTTTACAATACATATTATATCAATAATTTATATATTTTCCCCTCTATCTCCAAAAAGATTGTGTAAAAAACAATAGTTATGTATATTGAAAAAATAAATAAAAAAATAAATAGAGAAAAGAGGAAATTTACTCATTATTATTCAAGGCTTGCATATGACCCACACCAAAGGAAAAAATGGGAGAGTGAGTTTGAAGTGATACACACTATGAGGGGTTGAGTAATCACAATCATTTTAAACACTTGCTAAATTTTTACATGCTTTTTTACTTAAGATATTAAACACTCCTCTTATGACTCATATTTTTAAACATCAAATCCTACCAACCATTAAACCTTAGAAGAAAATATTGGAAGTAATCTTGAATAGAACAATAGTTTCTACCAGTAGAAAAGTTATAATCTTGGAAATCATATGGTAACATTACGTGAACTCTTGGAAATGATAATAACTCCACTTTTATATTTTCCTAGAGTGAAGATGGAAAATTTCTAGGTGAGGTAGGCTGTGACATGTTTCATAGGTGAACAAATGAAGTTTAAAAAATTTGAATGTGATAGAATAATTATTATAGGAAAATTTATTTAATATACGAGACATGGAATATTTCATTTAAAAATAATCTTGTAAGTATTCTCTCCTTTGATTTATAAATGAGACTTGATTAGGCTATAAGACCTTTACCAAGAGTACAAAGGTTAAAGTTTGGGGGTGTGATTACTCAATGATATATCATATATTATCACCCTTATACTTTTGTACTAATTTTTTATGGGTTTTAGTAACCCATTATTAAATCCATTTTCACTCAATGTATATTTTGAATTCATGTGTTGAAAACGTACTAAAAATGATATAATTTTACATTAGACCAATTTGATAGCATTTAAATTTTTTTATCATAAAATTATATACAATAATAAAAATTTAAAAATTAATTTTTTAAGATTTTATGATGACGGAGAATCAATTCATCAAACTGGACCAAAGGTTGGATCTGATCAAAAGAGTCCCAAACAAAACCCACAAAGTAAAGAAATTTTGGGTGGGATAGATTGGAAATACCTATAGTGATTAGTACATAACTCCAGATTCATACATCCAATTGGGATTATTACACTTTATTTGGATATATAAATCTAGTACCAACCTCTCTATCTAATTTCAAGTCAAAATTTGATGATTACATTAGTCAAATAGCCGTAAAAATTAGTGGAAGAAATCCTTCCATGAATAGTCATCAAGTCCATTAGACAATTGAATTATTTTGTATAAATTTTGATATAATTATCCAAAAAATAACTCTTCTACCTCATTATAAAAGTATTTTATAAAATAGGGTAGTATTAAAGGCTTTGGGACATCTATCTACTCATCGTTTTCTCCCTTACCATTCTATGGAGTTCTAAACTCTTTATGATCACCTAGGGGGAACCATTATGCAATCCTGAGATTCGTTTTTATAATATGTTGAATGATATTTTAATTATAGGTATGTGTTCCATTGTTCATAAAATTTTTATTATATTTTTTTTGTGGTATGAACACAAAACAATCAATGGGGTATAGATCCTCATGCTTCCTTGCATAACCCAGACCATGTGATGATTTGAGTGTAATTGCATCTTTTATCACCCTTTCTATTTCTTGAGTAATATCATGGATTGAATCAGTAGATAAAATCTATAATTATAAATCATGAACATGCATGATTTTTTCATGGGAAAAATTTGAAAGATGATCTCAATGTATTCATCACATCACATTGTTGATATGATTCCTTGATGAGTTCATATCTCATATCAAGACACTTGCATTGATTTTGAGCGATAAAAAATTATCAATATCATGTTATTGATAAAAAATTAGGTGTTAAATTTATATGAACCCACATTAAAACATGTTTTTAGAAGTTAAATATAAATTATTAAAACATTTATACCTATCCCTTTAAGTAATGATAGATGAACATCAAGGGAATTACCCGAGGTTATCACAATTTCATAAACTGTTTGAAATTCTACTTCCCAGCTTCATTAATCATTACTCAGACATGATTTATAAATTGATAACTAAAACCAAACTCATTAAAAACCCATATAATTATCTCTAAATTAAAACTTATTTTAAATTAATGATCTATGTCTCTATCTTGAGATGACCTAGGGTTCCAACTATACTGTAGAAATTCTAGTAAAAACTATTTCAAATTTTACACACTAAAAAACAGGATCAATATGTGATGATATATGATATTAAGGGTGATAATGATTTCCACATGATATGATATGTGAGATTATATATAGTTTTATGTCTATAATTGGTTTAGTTTAGGAACAATAACTGGATTGGTTGGTGATAATGCCTCAAACACGCCTCCCCGTACGCTAGAGGCTTCCAACTTACAGCGAGGGTCTAAAGGTGTCACAGGGGGAGACTATAACCTTAGAATCAGTAATAAATATAGAATAATCATAAACAAATGAAATCCAGTGGAAGATAATAATAGTTTATAAGTATTAATGCACTTAAAACTAGGCCAAAGATAAAGCATCAAACCATGCATGAACATGCTGAGCCATAAATAAAAAGTAGTCAACATAAAATTATTAATATATACAATGGAAAAAGATATTAAAAATAAAAAAATAAACAAAATAACCAACTATTTTAGGTATCCTAAGTATGTTCTCAAACCCCAGCTTAATATCAAGTCCTAGTCCATAAAGAGTAACAATACAAAGGCACAATCCAGGGTCCAAACATGAAAGAAAGAGATCTATTCGGGTACCAAGAGTCAGCCCATACAGGGTGTGAGTAAAGCTTAGTAAACCATAAAAAATGATTTATGATTCATATACATTCATTAATATAAAATGATATAGTGTTTAGGTATAATAATGAAAGCATTAAAATAGATAGATCACATGGGACCGGGTACCTCATGTGATACTCATCCAATACCACTTGCTTCAGCTTAATCTAGAAAGTCTCTAAACATATAAATTTTATAGATATATAATTGGTAACCATGATATATAACCAAGGTGTACATGTGAAATAAAAATCAAAAGGGGTTTCATTTCTAAATAAGGGGCATCAATCAAAACATCTAAACCAAGTGAGAGTGGGCATCATTTAAAAAAATTCCTAGCAATTAATAAGGGGTACCATTCCCAAACATTTAACTGATAATAATAATAATAATAATAATAATAATGAAAATTACCTCCATTTAAAAATCATTCAATTATTAGTAATGATAAGGTGCACTGTGCCAAACAATTCAATAAGTAAAGATATGGGATGCCATGCCCAACATTTTCAATAAGCAACGAGAAGGGTCCCCATGCCCAATTTTTTTTAATAATAACTATAAGGAAAATAGTGTCTAGAATGTTCTAATAATAATATTAAGGAATTACATCTCCAATAAATTCATATATTAAATTGGAATGTCATGTCCAAAAATTTAAACTGAACAGTGATGAGCACCATGTCAAACACCGCTTTACAATTTTCAATTCATTAAATTTAATGTGAATAATGAGATCTTACATGGAATTAAATATTGGAATTCAAGTGAAAATTAAGGAAATATATATATAGGAACATTACATTTAATATAAGGCCCCAACCTTAAATGTTACTTAATCATGAGATAAGTCCAAAATTCATTTTAATTCACTTAGAGGATATTTTCAGGTTTAGAGCTTTAGAGAGTGAGGTCATAACTCATACATAGAAACTTAAATATTACAATTAGAAACTTCTTCTCACTATTAATTTTTTTCATAAAACAAAAACTCTTTAAAAAGAAACATGGTATCGTTTCATGTCTTAAAAACATAAATTTTCCTTGATACCATCCTTGACTCTATTCTACTTTAAGTCCTTTGAAAAACATTTCAAAACTTGGGATGAGCATAAAAATCTCATTAAGGGATACACAAATAAGGAAAACTATTAGTCTTGGAAAAAACATGAAAACCATGAATACTTTATCATAAAGTGATATTTTTAACCTTTAAGAAGTAGTAAATATAATTAACTGAATATAAGCACATTTCTTACCCTTTTTGTAACCAAAATATTACCATAAATCCCATAAAAATCAACATATAATATATAAAGGTAACTTGGTACATAAACATACTTAAATAGAATAACCATACGGTTGACTTCCACACATATCTCTAAATGGAATAAACATACAACTAAATTCCATACCCAATGCATTGGAGGTTATAACATGACCACCCATCCATGGTTTATCACAGAACCACCCATATTTCATTTATCACGTAACCACCCATCAAATGTCCAAGTACCATTATATAATCATGTATCATAAATGATTGCATTTATCCAAACTTCACTCATAAAATTTCATTTGAAATCACAAGAGATCATTTTAAGACATTGAAATAGTAAATCCAATTTAAAAACCATTTCCAATACCAAAACAACCAAAATATAATAAGGAATTTCTTTTCCTTTAAAAAACATTAAGTCTTATAGAGGAATCCAAATATCAAATAATAGTTACAATGATAGAGAAGTTGTTGTCGATGCATACGTTAAAAACATTATTTTTTTTCTTTTAATACAAAACTTTGCAGAAAAAATATTCCCTTTGAATGAAATTAAAATTCAAGGGGTTTATTATAAACTATATAAAAGAAGGTCGTGTATAAATTAAAATATTCCTTAATGAAAGGAGATTGAGACTAAGTCCCTTATATTGAGTCCGACTTGTCACGTATAATCATTATGTTCCTGAATAATAAACTTAGGTTAATTTATATTTTATCGATAACTTTCTTAAAGTTTATTATTCCTTTAATATCACTTATTACCATGTTATAAAAATTACATAATTATTTAAGTTCATATTGGTCATTTTGTCGATATTCGGTACTTGAGTCGAAAATAAACTTGTTTTGATGTAAATTGTACATGTAGTCAAAATTAAATCATATCTAGAATATTATTATTCATAATTTAAATATCATATATATCCAGTATATATGTATTTATTATATCCATAATATTTGGAGATAATAAATGAAATGGACAATTCATGGAGATGGTAGGCCGTACGTACACATGAATGCTACTTTCATTTCTTTTTCATATTAGAATAATAATAATCAAATGATATAAATGTATATTATAATACCAGTATTATATTAATGTCATGTATGTATCATAAGTTTAATAAAACTATCCTTTATATGTTTCATGTGTAGCATGAACGAGTCATATCACTTTGAGGGGGTGGTAGTCTGCACTTCCTCGAATGAAATTATCATGTTTACCATTATGAAAAGCATAAAAAAATGTTGTAAATAAAAATTTAAGAAGCATAGAGACAATATAAATATTATATATATCATATATAAATACAGTTCCATCATAATGTCCACCACGATAGGTGGTAGGAGAAAATTGAACAATCATCGTTTCATGAGGTAGTAGTTTTCCGTACAGAGAAACAGTATGTTCGTATCTATTAGATGGAGGTGTATGTAAGTGTAGTTTGAATCCATCTCATAAAAAAATAATAGTATATTTAGGATAATGATGTTGTTATTTAATCATATAATAAGAATATCATAGGGAGTGGAGATGGAAAATAAAGGAAAGGAGTTTGAGAGAATATGCTACCACTAAATGAAGTAACTTTTTTTGATTTGAGCCAAAAGGATTTATTTAATTGACTTATGCCTAGTTAAGGCTTCTAGTAGGAAGGGATGGATATTGTAAGATTATTTGAGCAGAAGTTTTATGATCCAAGGGGATTGATAGGTGTGAGTAAGTGGGTATAGGTGGTGGCCTCTTATAAGAGGGAGGGGGGGTACTTTAGGAAAGTCTTGAAATATTATTTTATTATAAATTGATTGTAGAATTATAATAGTTAAAAAGTGATATATTTCAAGGATAAGACAAGGATGGGTCTAAATCCTATTAGAAAATAGGTTTTATACAATTTTAGGTCGCCAAATTAACCTTATCTTTTATCTTTAACCCTTAGTTAAAAACATGAACTCTTACCATGTCTTCTTATATTTTCATAATATATGGTTAATATAGTTACTATAAAATGCCCAAAGAACAACAAGTGGATAAATAATGATATTTTTAACATTATATAAGTCAGTTTTACAAATCTTATATTTTTATAACTATTATATCATTTAATAAAATAGTATTTGTTTTAAAAACTCATTTATGTCAATTTTGACACTATTTAGAAATTGATTTTTGTTAAAGTCATAAAAAATTGTTTCCTTCGAAAAATATAATTAAATAATCCCTAACATGTCAATTTAAATCAAAAAATTCATTTATGACATAAAAATGTTCAAATTACATTTATTTTAATATTTATAATATCATTTATTTGAATATTTCATTAATAAGGTAATCACTGCATCATCATTATGTCATAAATAAATTTATTTATTTAATGTATAAAAATTATAAATAAAACACCATGATCTAGGAAACCTTTTTAGATTTATAATTATTATTTTTAGTAAAATATATGAATTATATAACCCACCTTAAAATTGTTTCAGTAAAAAGATACATGTTTGTGTTATATTTCTCTTTACTTTAAATTAATTTTTATAACAGGTCATTTTCATACCCAAGTGGATCCCAAATTCCAAAATCCTAAGGATTGTTTTTGTCACCCATGAATCATACAAGAAGATTAAGACATGTGTTAGGATAGTTTTATTTTATTATAATATTATTTCTACCCTTATTTACCTAATTTACCCTTTAACCGTGGTAAATAAAAATAATTACTGAAGTTACTATTAATTATTTCCAAAAAAAGGTACCTAGTTAAAAAATTTGTAACTTATAATTACAAATATGGAATATATTTTTCCAAACTTAAAACAAAATTTTTTTAGTAATTAATTTAAAATTAATTCTTGCTGTCAAAACCAGAAAACAGGTTTTTAAGAAGTAAAAACTATCAAAAGATTGATATGTGTTTATGTCCAATTTAAAAATAAAATTACTTACAATGAACAAAATTGGATTAAATGGTAAAATATTAATCTAGTTAAACTTTAAAACCAATTAAAAGTATAATCTAACTATATAAATAAATTAGATGAAAATGACGTTTTGAATTAAAATGCAGTATTTTTCACTATTCTTTAAAATATAGATTTTATCAAAAAAATAACAAAATTTCATTCAAAGTAAATTTTGATGTTCCAATTTATAAGAATAAGTTTATTTGTAAAATAGATCATAGAAAAGTGACAAAAACTATATTTAAAATGGTTTTTCCCTCAAAAGGTGGTAAAATGACCTTCTAAAAATATCAGAGTATTTTATGATTAAAATTGGATTCATTCTCATTTTAAGCCTCTAAAATTTATTGGATAAATGAGAAAACATTTAATAAACATGTGTAATCATATTTTAGTTTATTATTTTCATTCCCGTAAATACAATTACTAGGAATTAACTGCCATTTTAAAATAATAATAATATTATTGTATTATTTTTTTGGTTTAACTCAATGTTATGTGCAACGTATGATTTCAAAGAAACCCTTTATTATGTGTCGAGTATGCTATCGAAAAAATAATCACATTTAATGTAAAATTTATATCTTATTCATAAATATTAATAGATATGTAAATGTATTATTCTATAAATACCTGGGATGTTACATTATTCCCCCCTTTTGGAATTTGCATCCCCGTAATTTTATTTACTTATCAAATAAGTGGGGGTATTTATCCTTAATAGAATTTTCAGATTCCCACATTACTTCTTCAACCATATGGTTTTTCCACAAAACCTTTACCTAATGAATCACCTTATTCTGCAACACTTGCTCTATGCGGTCAAGAATATATACTAACTTTTACTCATTAGAAAGATTCTCTTCCAACTGACCTACCTATGGACTCAAAAACCTGAGATAGATTCGACATATAATTTATTAACATTGAAGCATGAAAAACATTGTGTACCTGGGATAAACTTGGAAGTAAAGCCACCATATAGGCAAATTATCCAACTTTCTTTAGAATTTCATAGGGTCCAATGAACCTCAGACTTAGATTTCCCTTCTTACCAAAACACATCACACTTTTCCATGGAGAAACTTTGAGAAAAACATGATCACTAACCTCAAAAAAGATCCTTCCTACGGTTATCCACATAACCTTTCTACCTGCTCTGAGCTATCCTCATGTGCTTCTGAATCAACTAACCTTTTTCTTCCACATCTTATACAAATTCTGGTCCCATCAACTTCCTTTAACCTACTTCTTCCCAAAAAGCTGGAGTTCGACACCATTTTCCATATAATGCCTAAAATGGGGCCATCTATATACTGGAATAAAAACTGTTATTATAAGAAAACTCAACCAAAGAAAGATGTTTATCCCAAATTCCCTGGTAATCCATTGAACAAGCATGTAGTATATCTTCCAAGGTCTGAATAGTCCATTCTAACTACCCATCTTGTTGAGGATGAAAAGATGTACTGAAATTTAATTCAGTTACCAATGACTTATGAAGGAATTTCTAAAAGTTATAAGTGAACATGGGATCATGATTAGATAAAATGGAGAGATGAAATCTATGTAACCTGACTATATCTTTAAGATACAACCGAGAAAGTTAATCTAGATATAGAGTATCTCAAATTGGAAGAAAATGAGCAGATTTAGTCAATAGATCAAAAATAAACCAGATTGCATTGTTACCCTAAGAAGTCTCTGGTAATCCCACTACTAAGTCCATGGACACATTTTACCATTTCCACTCTAGCACTAGAAAAGGATAAAGCATCCCTTTTGGTAACTTCTACTCTACTTTAACCTATTGAAAAATCAAATATCTTAGGGTAATGTCAGCGATATCTCTTTTCATTCTATCTCACCAGTAATACTCTCAAAGATCTCTGTACATCTTAGTACTTCCCGGATGAAATGAAAATAGAGAACTATGAGCTTCTCATAACAACTCTTTCTTAAACTATGAATCATAAGGCACACATAATCTCTTTTCAAACCTCAAAACATAGTCTTTATCAATGTTAAATTTAAGTAACTTACCCTTCTGAACCCATTCTACATTTTTATGCAACTCACTATCTTCTTTCCGCACTTGCTTAATTCTATCTGATAGATATGATTTCACTACCACCTAAAACATAACATAGGAATTCCCTACACCAAAAAATTCCAATCCAAAATTCATCAAATAAAAAACTAAAGGATCTCATTCCAAATATAGCATGGTAAATGTAGAATTACTCTTTTGACTCAATGCATCAACCACTTTATTTTACTTTCCTGGATGGTAATGAATTGTGTAATCATAATCCTTGATTAATTTAATCCATCTCCTATGTATCATGTTTATTTTTTTCTGAGTGAATATATACTTCAAAATTTTGTGATCAATATATATTTAAAACTTTAAACCATATAAATGATGACTCTAAATTTTTAATTCAAAAACAATAGAAACTAATTACAAATCATGTGTAGGTTAATTTAACTCATGAGGTTTCAACTGACATTAAGTATAAGCAATTACCTGATCATTTTTCATTAGGACACAACCAAGTTCTTTCAATGATGCATCACTATAGATAACAAATTCACCATTCCTGGAAGGTAGAGTGAAAACTAGATAATTTACCAATCTTCTTTTCAAATCCTAAAAACAATCATCACATTTTTTTTCCAAATGAACTTAACTCCCTTACATGTTAGCTTAGTAAGTGGGATAGATAACCGAGAAAAGTTTTCCAAAAACCTTTGGCAATAACCTACTAATCCAATAAAACTATGAATCTCTGTGACATTGGTAGGTTTTGGCCACTCTTCAACAACTTTTGTTTTAGAAGGGTCAATAATTATGCCATCTTTAGAAAAAATATGTACAAGTGATGATTTTTTTTCAACCAAAATTAACTTTTAATAAACTTTCCATATAGTTTCTTTTCTTTTAGGGTTTTAAAAACAATCCTTAAGTGGCTTTCATGTTCCTCCCAGCTTTTAGAATATACCAAAATGTTATCTATAAACACAACCACAGACTGATCCAAAAAGCGACGAAAGACTCCATTCATGAAATTTGTAAATACAACAGGTGAATTAGATAACCCAAAGGGAATAAATAAAAACTAAAAATGCCCATATCTCATTCATAAAGTTGTCTTTGAAATTTCATCTTCCTTCACCTTCAACTGATGGTACCTAGACCTCAAATAAATATTTGAAACATACTGAGCTACCTAGAACTGATAAAAAAATCATTGATATGAGGAAACAAATACTTGTTTTTAATCATGACATTATTCAAGTCTCTATAATCAATACATAGTCTCATAGAACCATATTTATTTTTAACAAATAAAATTGGAGCACCCCATGGTGAAGTTCTAGGTCGAATGAAATATCTATCAAGTAATTATTGCAATAGTTTTTTCAGTTCCATCAGTTCTACTTGAAGTATTTGATAAGGGGGTTTATAAATAAGCTTATAATTAGGCACTAAATCAATAGTAAATTCAACCCCCTGATTGGGAATAATACCTGTTAATTCATCAAAAAAAACATCTGTGAGTTCATTCACTACTGGAATTTCACTAATCAAAACTATTTCTTTATTTTCAACAACATGAGCTAGATAACTTTCAATACCATATTTAATCAATATTTCAGTATTTTGGTATGTTATCAAAGTTATAAAATCATTTAATAATACTTTCTTGTATTTTCAATCAATTTTAGCATGATAAACTAAAATCCAATCCATACCCAAAATGATATCAATTTCCACTATGGGAAGTTAAACAAGATTTGCAGGAAAGACCATCCCACTAATGATAATAGGTTTATTCCTATAAATCTTGTTTGCTTTAATACTTCCACCTGGAGACTTTACCAAAATTTATATATCACATTCATGAGGTGTTATTTCCAATTTACTTTCAAAGCTCTCAAAAATGAAGGAATGTGATGATCTAGAGTCAAATAAAGTATTGGAATATTTTGAAAAATTATATAACTTACTTTTTACCACTTCATTTGATAGTCCCACATCAATCGTAGTAGTAGAAAATGATTTTTCTATGCCTTTATGCTTTCAATCTAGCTGGTTTCCACCCTGGGAAATCAACTTTGGACACACATTGGCATAATGCCCTATCTTTTTGTAACTAAAACATCTTACCGCTGGTTTTTCATTGCCCGACTGATCATATACCTTAGAGTTACGAGCAATATGAATATTATTACCACATCAGAAGCACTTCCCAGATATTGAGAGACATTCTCTAGGATTATTTTTACCACACTTCTCACAAGTTGGAAATTTGGTTTTCTTACCTTCAGGATTCTTTGATGAATTATTTACCATTTCCTACCAACTGGATCACTTCTTTTTTCTCTCTCTCATAGAACACATAATTATCATAAAACTCCATTTCAACCTTCTTAGCACATCAAACAAGTTTTTCAAATCTTTTGAACTCACTAGAAACTAACACCCTTTGATATTCCAGCTTCAATCCTTAGTCAAAGAAATTTATCTTACTATCAATATCCTGGATAAAATTTGGGATGTACCTTGACAAACAGGTGAAATTTTATTCATATTCATACATAGAATATTTATCCCTTTTTCAAAATTCCAAGAATTTATTTTCCATACTAATTCGAATAGCCTTATGAAAATATTTCTCAAGGAATATATTCTTAAATTAATCCCATTGCATGGCATCAATATCTTCACTTCCTTTGATATTTTTAATCATTGACCACCACTAATCGACTTTAACTTAGAAATGATAAATATAAAGACTGACCTTTTGATTATCTGAACACCCTATTACATAAAAAATATTTTCTAATGCTTTAATCCACCCTTCATCTTGTACATGGTTAGATGATCCTATGAATGATGGGGGATGTTGCCTCATGAAATTCTCTACGATTGACATATTCCTCTGTGGTTGGTCTGTTTGATCTCATGCATAGATACCACCACCATTTATCCCCTGATTTAACTGATCCATTATTGATAAAAAACTATTCAGTTCTGATTCTGACCATCTCAAGATGTTGATTTGGAAGGTTATTTCCCTCTATATTCTTTCCCAGCACAGCTACCATTTTTCCTCTATGGAAAACCATTCTGAACAAACGTATCTTAGATGAATAAACATGATAATCTTAAAATTATATATCATTTCAATTATTTAATAAAGTAAAAATCATTTATGGATATTCTATTAACAATATTCTAACTCCTAAAGTTATCTAAATTAGCCTTTGATACCAAGTATAAGGCCCCGACCTTAAACGTTACTTAATATTCAGATAAGTTAACAATTGAATTTAATTCAATTCAAGGATCTTTTCAGGTTTATATATTTAGAGAATTAGGCCATAACTCATATATAGAAACTTAAATATTACAAGGAGACACTTCTACTCACTATTAATGTTTTTCATAAAAAAAAACTCTTTAAAAAGAAACATGGTATCATTTCATGTTTTAACAATATAAATTTTCCTTGATCCCATCATTGACTCTATTAATCTTTATGTCTTTTGAAAAACATTTCCAAACATGGGATGTGCATAAAAATCTTAGTAAGGGATACAAAAAGAAGGAAAACTGTTAGTCTTGGGAAAAACATGGAAATCATGAATACTTTGTCATAAAGTAATACTTTTCACCTTTAAGAAGTAGTAAATATACTTTACTGAATATAAGCTCATTGATTACTAATTTTTTAACCAAAATATTACCATAATGAATGTAGAAATAAATATATAACATATAAAGGTAACTTGGTAAATAAACATACTTAAATAGAATAACTATACGGTCGACTTCCACACATATCAGTAAATGGAATAGCCATATGAAAAACTTTCATACCCAATGAATTGGAGGTTATAACGTAACCATCCATCCATGGTTTATCATGTAACCACCCATCTTTCTCACACAACCACCTATCATTGGTTTATCATTTAACAACCCATCAAATATCCAAGTACCATTTTATAATTATATCACATAAACGATTTCAATTATCAACAATTCACTCATAAAATTTTATTTTGAAATCACAAGAGATCATTTAAAGATATTGAAATAGTAAATCTACTTTCAAAACCATTTTCAATACCTAAACACCCTAAAATGGAATAAGTAATTTCTTTTCCTTTTAAAAACATTAAGTCTTATAGAGGAAACCAAATATTAAATAACAGTTATAGCGACAGAGAAGTCATTGTCGCTGCATGAATTAAAAACATTCCTTTTTTTGTTTAGTAAAACACTTCATTGAAAAAAATTACCTTTTTGTGAAATTAAAATTCAAGGGGTTTATTATACACCGTATAAAATAAGTTCATGTATAAATTAAAATACGCCTCAATGAAAATATATTGAGACGAAGTCCCTTACCTCGAGTCTGACTCGTCATGTAAAATCATTATGTTCCTGAATTATAAACTTAGGTTAATTTATACTTTCTTGAGACATTTTTTAAAATTTATTATTACTTTAATATCACTTATTACCATGTTAAAAAAATTACCTAATTATTTAATTTCATATCGGTCATTTTGTTGATATTCAGTACCTGAGTCAAAAAATGAACTTATTTTGATGTAAATTGTCCATGTAGTCAAAAGTCCATAATATCTAGAATATAATTATTAATGATTTAAATATAATATATATCCATTATATATTTATTTATTATATCTATAATATTTTTTGATAAGAAATTAAATGCACCGTTCATGGAGATGATAGGTCGTACGTACGCATGAATGCTACTTTCATTTCTTTGTCATATTAAAAGAATAATAATCAAATGATATAAATGTATATTATAATACCAGTATTATATTAATGCCATGTATGACTCATATTTTTATTAAAACTATCCTTCATATCTTCCATGTATAGCATGAATGAGTCATATCACTTTGAGGGGGCAGTAGTCCACACTTTCTCAAATAAAATTATCGTATTTACATATTATGGAAAGCATAAAGGTATGTTGAAAATAAAAATTACAAAAGAATATAGAAAATATAAATATAATATATATCATATATAAATATAGTTCTATCATAATGGCCACCGTGAGAGGTTGTAGGAGAAAATTGAACAATCATCGTTTCGCGAGGCAGTAGTTTGCCGTACATAGAAATAGTATGTTCGTATCCATTAGATGAAGGTGTGTGTAATTATAGTTAGAATAATTCTCATAATAAAATCCTAGTATATTGAGTATACTGGTGTTTTCATATAATCATATAATAAGAATATCATAGGGAGTGGATAAGGAAAATAAAGGAAAGGAATTTGAGAGAAGACGCTACCTCTAAATCTGGTAACTCCTTTTGATTTGAGCCAAAAGGCTTTCTTGAATTTCCTTATTCCCAAGTTAAGGATTCTAGGAGGAATTTAAGGATTTTTTGAGATTATTTGAGTAGAATTTGGATGATATAACAGGATTTATAGGTGTGATTAAATGGGTATAGGTGGTGGCCTTTTATACGAGGGAGGAGGGTCACTTTAGGAAAGTCTTGAAATATTATTTTATTATAAATTTATTTTCAAATTATAATTGTTAAAAAGAAATATATTTATAGGATAAGGTGAGTATGGGTCTAAATAATCACAACCAATAGGTTTTAGACATGTTTAGGTCACAAAATTAACCATATATTTTAGATTTAACCCTTACTTAAAAACATTAACTCTTACTATGTCTTCTTGTATTCTCATAATATATGGTTACTATAGTAACTATAAAATTCCAAGAGAAATAAAAGTGTATAATTAGTGAATTTTTTAAAATTATATAATCCATTTGGCTAAATCTAATATTTTTAGGACTATTATATCATTTAATAAAATAGTATTTGTTTTAAAAACTCATTTATGTCAATTTTGACACTATTTAGAAATTGATTTTTGTTAAAGTTATAAAAACTTGATTCCTTAAAAAAAGGAATTAAATCATCCCTCACATGTCAATTTCATCCAAAAAATTCTTGTATGGAATAAAAATGTTCAAATTACATTTATTTTAATATTTATAATATCATTTATTTAAATCTTTCATTAATACGGTAATCCCTGCATCATCACTGTGTCATAAATAAATAAATTTATTTAATGTATAAAAATTATAAATAAAATAAAATAATGTAGGAAATATTTTTATATTTCTAATTAATATTTATAGTCAAATAGATCAATTATATTATCCCACCTTAAAATTGTTTTAGTAAAAAGATACATGTTTGTGTTATATTTATCTTTACTTTAAATTAATTATTATAACATGTCATTTTCACACCCAAGTGGCTCCCAAATGCCAAAATTTTAGCCTAATGATTATTTTGGTCTCCCATGACTCATCCTATAATATAAGGACACATGTTAGGGTAGTTTTACTTTATTATAATATTATTTTTACCCTTTAGCTGTGGTAAATAAAAATAATTACTGAAGTTACTATTCATTATGTCAAAAAAAATAAAAGGTACCAATTTAAAAAATTTGGACCTTATGATTCAAAATATGGAATCCGATTTTATAAATTCAAAACAAAAAAAATTTAGTAATTAATTTAAAATTAATTCCCATTGTCAAAACCAGAAAGCGAGTTTTTAAGAAGTAGAAACTATCAAAAGATTGACATGTGTTTATGTCCAATTTAAATATGAAATTACTTCCAATGACCAAAATTGGATTAAATGATAAAACTTAATCCAATTATACTTTAAAACCAATTAATAGGATAATATAAATATATAAATAAATTAGATGGAAAGGTAGTTTTGAATTAAAATGCAGTATTTTTCACTATTTATTAAAATATGGATTTTATCAGAAAAATACTAAAATTTCATTCAAAGTAAATTTTTATGTTACTATTTCAAAGAAGAAGTTTATTTTTTAAAATAGAACATATAAAAGTGACAAAAAATATATTTAAAAAGGGTTCTCAATCAAAAGGCGGGAAAACAACCTTTTAAAAATATTAGAGTATATTATACTTAAAATTGGATTCATTATCATTTTAAGCCTCTAAAATTTATTGGATAAATGTAAAAATATTTAACAAACATGTGTAATAATATTTTAGTTAGTTCTATTCATTATCGCCAATACAAAAATTAGGCGTTAACTACCGTTTAAAATAAAAATAATATTATTGTATTATTTTTTTGGTATAACTCAATATTGTGTGAAACATATGATTTTGGAGAAACCTGTTGTTGAGTGTCGAGTACGCTATTAGAAAAAGCATATCCTTTAACATAAAATTAATATCTTATTCATAAATATTAATAGATATGAAAAATTATTTTTTTATAAATACTTGGGATGTTACATTTAATATCTAAACATAATCCATGGGAAATTCCCATGCCTATTAACAATTGAAACATACTTTTAAACATTTAATTTACAAGTGAAAAATTCCAAGTGACATGGTCATTACATTCACATTCCATTTAATCCATTTATCCATTTTATTTAGTTTAACTATTTCCCTTTCATTTAAAAGTGACAATGGGATAAGATTATTTATAATTTTAATGTTCATAAGCATAATTTATAATTAACATGGTTAAAGTAGGACTCCGTTCCAATATAAAACTTGTCATGATTTATTTAATTAAATGAATCCCATTTCAATTTAATTAATAATAATAACCAAATATATTTTAATTATCCCTAAAGGGGGGTGGGGATTTAATTTATGGTATTAAACCATTTAGTATTTCTTTTAATTAAACTACGAGTCCTAATAATTGTATAGAAAATAAACACGTCTCAATGGAAATTGGATTATATAAGGAGGATATAAAATTCATAGGAATTTATATCAACACACCTAAAGGGGTAGTTTTTTTTGAGGTTAAAAAATTCCAATGATAGAATTTGGGTATCCAGGACAACCAATTCAAGGTGCTAACAAATTATTTAAATTATTTTAACATTTAGGAGGCGACACATGGATAATTAAGTGCATGACATAATGAAACATTGTATAAATGATACAACTTTAAGGTAAAGGAATATAGAAGACCTACCTTATAGCAAGGAAGATTCTATAATATATTCTCAACCTTTTCTTCAAGTCAAAATGATATAAATTTCAAAACCAAGAAACTGCATGAAAAAAGTGCATATGAGATTACTTGGAAATAATATTCAATATGACAAGAAAAAAAAAAGAAATTAAGAAAAAATAACGATAGACAAACTGAGGAAGAACCAATGTGATTTTTTTAATTATACCAATAATGAAGGGAATCCACCCATATTAATAAGAGAGGTAGAAGGGTTCATGTGGAGGTAGATGTTGTAGAATTAGGGTGTAAATGGTATAAAAACCTATTTATGTGTAGAGGAGAAAAATGGTAATTTCCCCTATTTTTAAGAGGAAAATGGTTTGGACATACTGTTAGGAAAATCATGCTCCAATAAAGTTCCACTATCAAAGAACCCACATGTCTCATGGCTACCTCACATGGTTTACCAACTATGTGGGCTTAATTTCCCATGCACCCCTACCCCTCACGGTTGCAACACACAATTATAAAAACCATGAGCCACCCGTGCGGGTCTCTCAGAACCTATGAACCAAAACACATTGTTGTATAGGACTACTTACATGGTTAACCAAACTATGAATTTATATAAAATGGGCCACCCAAATGAGCCAACTGGTTAGAAATAACCGTTCTCCCAAAGAGTCTCTCCCGAAACTGAGCCTTTAATTCCCATCACTTTTGAAACCTATATGAACTCCTGAGACACCTTATAAGCCTTAAACCCCATAAAAAAACATCATTTAATGATTCCAACTCTTATAATTTCATTCCTAATCTCATATTAACACTTTTCCCATCCCCCAAATAAAAATTTCAAATTCCTTTATAATTTTTGATAGATTTAAAACACATGATCTTACAACCTCCCCACCTTAAAACTTATCATCCCCAAGAATACTTGGTGGATATCAAAAATTAAATACCTTAACTACATGGGTCAGTAATTCTTAATCAAATGGTTGTGTTTAATTTTTGAATTCCCAACACACCTCCAAGTACCACTTTGAGTATATGATGCTTAACCCACCAAAAACTGAGCCAACACTCATTACAAATGTTGAAACATCAAGATGACACTTACCTAAGCCCGTATAACCTAGGAAATTATCAATTCATTGTATATTTATTTAATTGGACCATGGTGCTCCCCACCATAGGTTCTAGTATATACCATCCAATTCCGAGTCACGATATTCCCATCATTTGAATTACCTATTAAAGAGAACTCTTAGAATACTAATGACTCTCCCTATATGTTTCTCAATTAATTGAATGGTCTAATTCCAATTGACCCAAATTAGTCATCTTGCATTTAAATTTCCCTAAAATCCTTGGTAGATTTTTGTACTAAACCTATCTCCTACCACAATATAACTGACGTAGTTCCTCACTGACCATATCCAACCATTTGAGGAAACTCTGGTTGAATGCCTCAGGATTTTTTTTCCAAAAAATAATTAGATTTACTAATGGAAATGTCATTAAAAATATTTCCAAATCCTTTATCCCAAGGTGTACCAAGATTTTTCAGAGAAAACTCACTTAATCCCATACCTGACTTATGATGAAATCTCCCAACCGAACCATCCCCAGATCATAAACATTTTTATTTCATCACACAAACATCAGTACATTCCTGATCCAACACTCTTGGATCTTTACAAGCCATCCTAGGAATATTTCTCACACTCGAACTCCAACCAATTATGTATTCAAACCCACACCTAGAATTTCACTGATAAATCCATCCGTACAAGGTACCATTTGGACAAAAACATATGAGAGGCAAAATGGACATAAAAAAACTATTCTCAAGGTCCCATGAACCTTTACACATGAGGGTCTCTCACCAATGACTCATGTATCCTCACCACCTTAGGAGAATCCCCTTCATCACACTAATGAAACTAATTTATCATTCACACAACCCATACTCCTTCAATCCTTAGATATAATGATTAGAATGGATAAGATCATAAACATTAGCAATAAATGAAGAAAACATCACCCATCACTCATTCCTACTTTATGAGAATGGTTCCCATGCAATTTTTCCAATATCAAAATTTCATTTAGGATCACCTCCCTCAAATGACTAACAAACATATAACTTACCTTTTTAAATTTCTCCTCGAGTATAAATTCTAAAGAGTTCCTTCATCAAACTAAAAAAAAATATTTTTTTATTTCTTTAGATCAGTGTATAACTGACACCCTCTCAACATACTCAGGACGATGTTAAGATATTGGGTATGATCATCACTAAACCAAGAGTAAACTAATATGTTATTGATAAGTATGTATTTCTCTCTCAATCCATGATCCTTAAAAATAGGCTATTCATGATTTTAATTAATTTATAACACTAAATATATTGAAAATTCATGCCATGGTCCACCCATGGGTTAAGTGTATCAAAACACTCAATTCATTTTCAATGTATCCTCTACTATGGAGAGGTATTTATTATTTTATCAAAAATCTTGGGAACCCCTGCCCAAAATGTCACTTCTTTGAAACCATTGGTACTTAGATTTAAAAGGTATGCAAAATGATTAAAAATTTAAATGGTACCATGCATAACCAACATGTACCATTTCTATATCTCCCAACATAGTGGGTGAACACTCCCATACAACCCAGTTAAAAACCCAACTCACACTCCTGTGAGTCATCCATCCACTAGATCAAGTTGACCATGCCACATGGAATGTTAGTTTTCATCATGCTAGGATCTCCCTTATAACTCCTATTCTAACTTGGACACCTTATCTATGATATAATTTATCGAGAGACTACCCACCTCATGACATCATTTTATAAATTTATCTATCAACTGCATAACCACTGGAGTCCAATACTGGATCTCAGAATTCAACAAAAATTGGGTACCGAACCAACCACCTCATCACCATTATATCTTGAAAGAATAGACTCACTACAAACCCATCACCCATCCTGAATCATTTATGTACACTGATCTTCAATTAAATGTCCATACTCATTCTAAACTCATAGCCGAGTCTAAGATTCATTGTCATCTCATAAGCTCAAAATCTTGAACTTACCATCTCACCAACTTCCATAATCCATTCTGACTAATTCCAAATGGTCCTATATGGTAAAATTACCTCTATTTAGAAGGATATGATTCTCATGATTGATGTGATAATCCACAACTTAGGAGTTTCCTAGGCATGAAATTTCAGAAAATGGGAAACTCATCCCATATAACATGCTCCATCACCATTGTACACCATTATTGGGTATGGATAACATGATCATACAAAGTGTGAACATGAAAGGATATATAAACCATATTCTTATAATTACTCTAAAAGAGGTTCACTTCAAGGTGCATGCTTGAAGATCTTCCCAATCCATGATTTAAAGAATCCCTTAATACTTAGGTCACTCTACTCTGAAGATGACTTGTAAATATAGTCTTTAAGAGCTCACAACCCTTTTACCAAGTAGTCATGTACTAAACTATCATAATCTAGTACCACAATCACATCACTCAAATGTTACCAAGACTAAAATGATTACCAATCAAATATATAAAATTTATTTCACCACTTTTAATTCAATGAAACCACATATGACAACACATACCGCTTTGATATCACACAACATAAAAATCTCAATGATTCTATTTTAATTCAAAATTACAACAGTGCTATGCGTCTAAACATGCAATATCCTTTAAAAAGAATCATCTCATAACCGTTTTATCCCATATGGATATTTGCCTAGATTATGACCTACCATGTATTTTATCAGAAAATAAGAAGGATTACACAATTATGAAGGTGGATGACCATGACTGAGGCATGTATAACCCACTGAACCTAATCATTACATGATTCTCATATACTTAATCATATTTTATCTTATTATATGACCACCAACTCATCCTGGGCGTCATTTTATAAACTAAGAGTTTTTATTGAGTTAAACAGTACTTGAATGGAACCTCTCGACTGAACTCTCTACCAAAATTTATCAATGCTTCACCTCTAAGGGAACAACCATAACTAGTCTAGCCCCTAACATACACAACACATAAACTCCCCAAAACTAGGGCATGACAAAAAGGCCACTAATATCACTCTATTAACTATTAAATCCAATGTTACTGAAGGAAAAATCTATATAAGATCTATGGGAGAAATCCATGTTCCCATTAAAGGTAACACTCAAAGAAGAATTATAGATGACCCTTACACAAGGGTCCTTGCTAAGAACACCTCTAAAGGTTTAATTTAAGACACTACATTGATTAATATTTTTTATAACATTAAAAGGATGGGATATATGAAATATAAATTACCTATTGTAAGGTAAAAAACTTTTCAAACTATAATTATCATTTTATTTAGCTTATTCCATGCATAATTATAGGAAAATTATCTCATAATTCCCTTTTAGCCATTTATTTATCTATATGTTCTCACAATTGGATTATTTAATGATTTTTTTGCTCAAAATATTTAGAGGAAACCCTTCTTTAGGTTGAAACTGGAATTTTAATTAACTATAAGATCATAATAATAAATCTCAAAATCTAACCAAAGGTCTTTTATCATTTTAATGGGACAGGCTAAGTAAGATTCCACCATAAATTTATATGGAAATCGTATTAGTGAATGTTGGCAATATAAATAACCATCCCTATTTATTATGAACATATCCGCATGGGTATAAGTATTAATAATGAAAATGAAGTAAAGATAACCTATGTGGTCCCCTTTATTTCAGCTTGGGTTCATTTATATGGGCATATATTCTCAATTTATTGAGTCAATGATATATAAATTATAATTGGAATCCCATTTAAGTGTAACCCAATAATAGTTATTTTATAAAATATTAATCACACCCTTAATGGGTTCATCTGATAAGCATATAATGTTAAAACTCACATATAAGGTCTCAATGAAGTATATATTGATTTAGTTATATGGGTATTCATTCTCAAGTTATAGAGGTATAAGAATTTATAAGTTTCAATTGACCCACAATTTAACCAAATACCATAAGTAGTAACTTGGATTTATTAAAACAAGACGAATTATTTAAAATTTAAAGATTCATTCAAGTGAATTTGTTAACCATTTTAAAACTATTTTATTTATTTAATCAATTTAACGATGATTAAATAGAACTCCACCATAAATCTATACAAAAATATACCATTTAGGTTGATTCAGAAACATTTCCTAACCAAAAATATATAATAGCTATAAGAAGGAATTTATCACGTTAGAAGAGAATATAGACATGTATACAAGAAAACACACAAGTTTAGTATATAGATAAGCATGCTAATGACTTGTGAATCCCATATGCCTAAAAATGATGCATGAAAACACATCATATCTTACCATACCAGGATAAGAGGTAAATCTCATAAATCAATAACCAATAGAAATACATCAATCGTTCAAGGTGAAATAATAATCAACTATAATAACAAACATCAGAATCAATAGCCCCATCCTCGGAAACATGATCTTTATATTGTGCTTGAATTGGTCATTACCATACATGATCTATTTAATAAGTTCCTACACATTCCTAGTCTCCTGTATAATATCCCCAATCAGTAATACAAGGAAAATAAAGGCTCTAATAGTACATTATCACATCCTAACCTGGTTCACTTTAGGAATAGAAATAGGAATGGATGGTGAAAAGGCCTCAAGCACACCTCCCCGTACACTAGAGACATATGACTTGAAGTGAGGGTCTAAAGGTGGTACACTGGAAAGATTATACTCTATGGATCAGTAATAAACATAATGGAAGTATAAATAAATTAAAGTAAATAAAAGATAATAATAGTTGATAAGTACTAATAAACTGAAAACTAGGCCAAATCCAAATAATCCAACAATGCATGAACATGGTGAGACATAAATAAAGAATAGTAAATATGCAATAGGAAGTATATATAATAGGACAAGATAGTAAAAATTAATTAATAAAAAAGACCTAAAAATCATATAGGTATCTTGAGTACATGCTTGACCCCCAACTCCATCTCAAGTCCTAGTCCATAAAGAGTAACAACATAGAGGCGAAATCTAGGTTCCTAACCTAAAACCAATCTATCTGGGTACTAAGCAATAAAATAAATAGGGTGTGAGTAAAACTCAATAGGCCACCACCAATAGTGTCTAATTCATATCCAATCAGGCATATAAAATGATACTATAAATACCCCAACCACAATAGCCTAGAGTTAGTGGTTACTTTATTATATTGGAATTGGATAAAAATTACCACATTACAAAGGAACAAATAGTTTATAAGTATTTGAAAACTAGATATATACTTGAATCTTACATTAAAATTGAAACATAAAATACAACAAAGTTATTCCTTTGATAACTCCATTATTGTCCAAGATTATCCATGCATATCAATCATAATATACTTCTTGGAATCATAGGTAAAAATAAACATAAGAAAAAGGATGAGATAAAATTCTAAGTAATGGTATTCATATAGTGGAAACTAAATAATACATGAATAATATGGTAGGAAATAATTGAAAATCTAGTAATTCCATATAAATAATCACATGAGCTAAAAACTATCCATGGATATCATAGCTAATCAAATAATCACATGGAAATAAATAACTAATCTCATAATGAGGGAAATGAAAAATTTCATACATCATAAACATACTGTGATGGCATCGTTCCAAGACATATTACATAAATGGATGTGGCCTTAGCTAATACCCAAGCTAGTTTGTATCATGAGATCAACCGATGCATCGAGGGGCTATAACAGGCTCCTCCAATCACTCACTAAGTCCATTTAATTCCTTATATGAAAGGGATAAAACATAATAAACACAAAAATTTGTATTGAAACTAAAATATGAAATAATAATAATTACCCCAATCAATAAACATAATCACAACCCATCCAAAGTAACACAGTGAATGATATTAAAATTGAACATATTCAGTAAAAATAATTATAAACAATACAATAAAATATGGTAGATGGTACCATAATATAATAACCTCTATAAAAAATAAAAATTAACAAATTATTTTGACATAAATAAAATTACTTCAAAAATATCATTAGAAAACTTTTCATAAAAATACCCTTTTTAATTGGAAATCACTTATTTTTTAAAAAATAATGCACATATAAAATAAAAAAATTTATTTGAATTTTTTTAAGATTGTAAAGTAAGATAAAAATAATAGATTAGTCATGATAGTGGGAAAATTCATTCATTCTGTATAAGTTAAAAAACATTCCCTTTATATTTTTTTCCAAAGGTTGAAAAGTACCTCATTTGGGAAATGACAAGAGGTTTCCTTTCAAACTGTTTTGTAAAAATTCAAACATGGGTAAAAATTGAATTTAAAAAATAATAGGATAATAGTGATTTTTTTGAAAATAATTTTAGTAAACATAGATATGTAATAGAAATATTCCCCAGTAGAGACTTAAATATAAAGAATCCCGAATAATGATGAGATTGTGAAATAAACCTTTACTTTGGGTTAAACTTACTTCGTACATGTTAAAAAACCCTATATAATAAATATAGATCCTTTATAAAACTAATTAATAACCATACTTATATATATCATACCATTTATTAAATACTTATTTTCTTTTATCACTCATTTCTTAACAACTCTGTTAAAAATCACTATTTTGGGTAATAACTGTTTAATTTTTCAAGTTTTTTTTTGGTTCTGAGGTTTTAGTATTTATAATTTGATGAAGGTTAAATAATATAATTTTTTATTAATGATATAAATATAATATATAAACATTAAAAATGTAACACCCCAATCTTCCACGGTACGCTTCTCTTTGAATAATACAATGGCGTGTGTTGTACGCAACTTCGAGTTCTAACACACCACAACCAATCAAACTAGCCGTTATGAATAGTAATACCCACCATTTAAAATCTTATACATTTTATCTTTAAAAATGGAATTTATTTTTGGATTTGGAATATCAAAATTATTTTAGGGTAAATTTTTGGTACTTTTCTGATAACATTCCTATTTTGATGAATAGTGAAAATTACTAATTTTTAATTAAAAACAACTTTTTTAATCAAAATAATTTTAGTGATAAATTATACTATTGAGTGGTTTAAAAGTATAATTATATTATATTTCTACCATTTAATCAAATGTTGGTCATTGGACATAATTTCACATTTAAACTGGACATAAGCAAGTGCCAATCTTTTGATATTTATTATTTCTTAAAAACACGCTTTTTGTTTTGACAATGAGAATTAATTTTAAATTAATTTCTGCCACTTATGTGTTTTGAATTTAGAAAAATAGATTCAATATTTGGAATCAGGAGGTTTAAATTGTGTAAATAGGTAACTTTTATTTTTATACATTTTGAACAATTACTTTGGTAATATTTTATTTACCATAGTTAAAGGGTAAATCCGGTAAATAAGGGTAAAAAATAATATTATAATAATCTTAAATTACCCTAACATGTGTTCTAACCCTATTGAATGATACATGTCCGACTATGGGAATATTTGGGTCGATTTTGAGACCCCATAGAGCCACTTGTAAGTGATAATGACACTTTATATTAATTAAGTTAAAGTAAATACAAAAATGACATAAGCATATATATTTTAGAATTTTTTTACATGGGGTAATATATGTTATTTTTTGACTATAAATATTCATTATAAAGATAAAAATATTTCCTAAATAATTTTATTTTATTTATAATTTTTATAATTTGAATAATTAAATTTATTTATGACGCAATAATGATGCAGTATTTTCCTTATTAATGAAAGAATCAAATAATTGGTATTATAAATGTTAAAATAAATATATTTTAATTTTTTTGATGAAATAAAAGAATTTTATAGGTTAATATGACATGTTAGTACTGCTTAAATGAATTTATTTAGAATTAATAAAGTTTTTAGGACTTTAACAAAAATCAATTATCAAATAGTTTCAAAATTGACATAAAAGAATTTTTAAAACAAATATTATATTATTAATTGATATTCTATTCATAAAAATCTAAAGTTAGACCAAATGACTTATATAATGATAGGTGCATCATTAATGAACCACTTGGGGTTATATTGTAAGTATATAGTAAGTTTATTAACCATATAATATAAAAATACAAAGAGACATGGTAAATGTCAAACTATTTAACTAAGAGTTAAATCTAAACGATAAAGTTAATATAGTGACCCAAACCTGTATAAAACCTATTTTTTGAGTTATTTTCAACCCATACCCACCTTATATTTTAAATAATACATTTTTGAGCCATTATAAACCGAAAATGATTTTTTTATAAAATAATATTTCTAGCTTTTCCTAAGGTTCCCCTCACCCCTCTTATAAAAGGTCACTCCCCCTTCTCTCTAATTCACATCTTCAAAGCCTTTTGGCTCGGCCAACCTCTGCCCAAATACCCTCTAAAATTACCTAAATTTATCCTAGAGGCCTTATTTTAGTCAGAAAGCCAACTTAATGAGCCCTTTTGATCAAATCAAAAGGAAGAACCCGAAGAAGAGGTAATAATTTCACCACCCTCTTTCAAGTTCTTTTCTTCTTCCACTTCTTCTTTCTTTGTTGTTTCCATTATAAAATAATAACTCCAGTATCTTCTATATACTTTGATATTATTATAAATATGGTACCAATAAATTAATTATTCTATCCATCCTTTTAATGACATGTCACCATACGTGCGTACGCACGACTTACCGTCTCCACGTCGTGGTGTAATTGTTATTCAATACATTATTATTTGTATGGGTATAATAATGATGTGTAATTTATGTAAATAATAAATATAACGTGATAATTATGATTTATATATGATATAACATCCAATTATATATTATTTTAATATCAAAATAATGATATTGTCGCTCATGCGTACGTACGGATTACCGTCTCCATGAACACGATGAGATTCATTCTCTATCGTATCCATTCAAGACTAATTTTAATTTGATCATTAAATGTAATATTTAATGACTTTATATAATTATAGATAAGAATAATATAAATTCCATCCATAACAAATATGACTCACAAAATGAAGAATATAAAGGAAAACGAATCTGTTAACACCAGAAAAACGATAATACTAAGATATTATTAACGAAGCAATGTTAAAAGATCATATATGATATCATATTAATGTATATGATTCTTGTATAATTTAATAACAATTATTTCACCATTATACAGGAGGTTAACCTACCCTCGACCAAGGAAAAGTACAAGGTAAGGATTAATTCTACAATCTCTTCATTATCCAAGGTTGTTTATACGTAATTTTCTACTGGGACCTCTTTATCATCCACATCCATGTTTCTTAAAAATGTATTTCAAAACATTATTACTATTTTATAGAATATGGGTAAAGTAATTTATACCTTTATTTTAATTTTTATAAGATGTTTATAAAGGAATATTTCCGTCGTTTTCCAAACAAGGTCCTTTTTAGCCTTTTCGACAAAATTAAGGTAAGAATGCATTTTTTAACTTATACAGCGGGTGTGGCTATTTTACAACATTATAAAATCTTATAAGCTTCCCTTAGAATATTATTATAATATTTTAAAATTAAATTTTTTATTTTATAATTATGTGACTTTTAAATGATTTCAAAAAAGAGATATTTCTCTCAAATAGTTTTGATTTCATCTATGTCAACATCCTTTGATGAATTTTAAGCTTATTTGAAGTTGATTTATTATGATACAAAACTTCCATATTGTATTTAAGGTTTTTTGATATGTTTGAATGTGGATGTATTATTTTTATACCATTCATGGTTTATTAAGAAAGTATTGACATTTCGTATACTAGTTTTAATACGAATGTTTATGTTATATTTAAACCTGTTCATATGAGAAATGCATTGGACTTAGTAAGTGATTGGTGGATCCCGCTATATCTCCTTGATGCATAGGTAGGTCTCATGAGAAAAAATAGTGTCTTGGCACAAGTTCCTGACAAAATCTTATTTGTAGTCTTGGCGCAAGGCCTTGACTATGTGGTTATGATAGTCTGGCATTATGTATTCCATCATTATGAAAGTGGTTATTGATATTGCATGTGATTATTAGACTAGTAGAATATCCATGTAAATAAGTAAATGGAATTAATTTATTTTATTTTGTCCATATCGTGCTGAAGTTAAAGTTTAAAAGGCTTTTTTTTAGTTATACATTGCCTTAAATGTTTATGCTTATTTATGAAAGTTTCCGCTATATTGTTATCATTACTGAGCATCTGAGCTCACCCCTTTCTATGTTTTATTTTTCCCAGGATGTAAAAAAGTATTTTATGACTGACCTATAGGGATATTCTTAGGGGATATGAGTGTGGACTATGAAGACTATGTTGTTGTCGTTTTTTACTTTATCATGTAATGTAAGACTTATGAATGCATCTAGTGTTTCCAAGGCTACTAAAATAATCAGTCTTTCAAAACATGATCTTTTGTGATGATGTCAATGTTACGTAATAATGCATCGACTCTGGGTAATTGGGGTTGGGGTGTTACAAAAAAACATCATCATTTTTATCTATAAATTATGGAAATGAGAAATGAATTGTATCACCATGTAGAGATGGTAAACCGTACGTACACATAAGTGATAACTTCACTACTCATTTAATGGGAAAGAGGGTGGGTAATGGTGGTTTAATAATAATAATAAAATTTTAAAATATTGAGTATAATTAATTTATTATTTTATTATAACTTCCAGATATTTAGAATAGGTAGAAGAAGGAATAAATTGAAAGAGGCCGGGTAAGGCAATTACCCATTCTTTGGGAGGCCTATTTAGATCCTTTGTTATGGGACTTAAGGTAAGTATTTTAGTGAAAAAATAACCACCAAAAATGGATAAGTATGTTTATAAAATAAATTTTTAGGTATTGGTCAATATATATGTCTCAATATGGTGTAAACAAGTTAGGGTGGAGGCACCCTTATATAATTGAGGTGAGAGAAACTTTTGTAATTTCTCAAAAGATTAAATTATAATAAATTAATTCTCATTACAAATGAATCCAAATGGAAAGGTATTTGAATATAATGTAGGGTATGATTTTAATCACATAAACCAATATAATTTAGAAAATTTTTGGTGTCATTTTAAACATTATCATTTTGATTAACCCTTAGTTAATTAGTTTTAGTTTTAATTATGGTAACATGTTTTTCCATATTAAAGTGTCTTAATTTTCAACTACAAGGTTACAATTGGAACATAAATGAAAATTTATTAAATTTCAGACCATATCATATCCACCTCATCTTATTTCAAGATTTTATGATTTTTAAATATCTTAATAAAATATTTTTTTGATAAAATATCATTTTTTTTTCAATTTTGACATTATTCATTTAATTTAATATAAAATACATAAAGAAAAAGGTTTAATTAGAATATAATGATTTAAAAACTATATAATATGTCATATAGATCTATAAAATTCATTTTAAACTTTTACTTATTCAAATTATATCAAAATTTATATTTTTTAAATCATTTATTTTATTTTTCTGTTAATTAAATAAATACTATATTAGCATTGCACAAGAATCTAAGGTAATTATATAAATTATAAAAATAAAAAATAAATTTCTATAATGAAAATAATTTCATTAAGATTAAAATAGATTTTTATTTTCATTTATTACTTCCTTTTGTCCCTATGTTGACACACACAAGATATTAAAATAAAGAGAGTGAAAGTTTGTAACTATCTTTGACTTAAATAATATATAAGACATTTTAATGAATAAGTGTGCATTAAAAAATAAAAATATGAGAATAAGGTGATAAGGTTCGAATAATATTCATCCAATAAGAATTAATATGAATAATTATGGCCTTATCTCTTAGTTTTAACCTAAATTAACCCAATTTACACTTTACCGAGGTGATAATGTTTACCATAGTTACTATTCATTTTGATAAAAAAATTAAAGGGAACCGATTAACAAATTTTAACCTAGTGATTCTAAATGTGTAATTAATTTTATGAAATTAAATATCTATAATTGTATGAAATTAATTTTAAAATAAGTGCGCAAAATGTGTCAAAAACCACTTTTTAGAAAATACAGTTTTTAAGAATAAAATTGGATTTATTCTAATCCCATGCATATTAAAAATATTATATGAATATTAAAAAATTTTATTTAATATATAATATATAAATTTTATTAAATTCATTCCTCAATAGTGACTAATTAAATTTATTATAATATAAATATATTATGTGCACAATAACAGTTTTTAGAAAACCCATTATTTTATTTTTTTAATTTTTATTTCTAATCCATTGGTAAGCAAAGAATTTATTATATAAACATATAAACCATATATTTTCCAAAATATATTTATTCTCATTTATACCCACTAATTTAATGGATAGGTTATAATAGTCTCATAATAATAGATCACTATTCATTTGAACATAGTGTTGCGTGCAACGCAAGTTATCGAAGATATTAAATTTATTTAAAAAGAGACATATCGTAAAATCAATAGGTGTTAAATTCATCCTTACTTCAAAAAATTTCATCCTCAAAATTTTTATAATTTCACCTCATAAATATATTTTGGTAGTTTTTTATCAAAATTTCCCTAGTTTCCCACGTCGTCTCTTCTATCTTATGATTTTTCCAATTTTCCTTTACCATCCATGTCGTACGATTCCTGAAAACTTGTTCTCTAGTATCCAAAATTTGGATAATTTTTTTGCAATAAGATAAATTAGTTTCTAATTATATTTATTTATAAGTGATAACATGCATTGGTTTTAGCTTATATTTCCTTAACAAAGAGTTATGGAAGACATCAAGTACTTTTGAAAGGATAGGTGGAATTGGAAAGTGTTAAGCCACAACTCCAATTATTTGTAGTATTTTAAAAGGTCTTATATACCTAGGGATCAATTTTCCTGTATTATTGAATCTTTAAACACACTTTCATGGAGATACCTTCATGAAAATGTGGTCTCCCACTTGAAATTCCAAATCTTTCCTCTAGTTATCAACATAATTATTTTTCCTACTTTGAGATTATTTGATATGGGTTTTAATAGTCTTTAATCTTTCCATTTTTTCATCTACAAGTTATAGTCCTAAAAGATTATTTTAACCAACTTCATCCCAAAAAGTTGGTGCATGACATATATTTCCATATAATGCTCCATAAGATTCCATTTGAATACTTGAATGAAGGTTATTATTATAGGTGAATTATACCAAATGAAAATAATGATCCCATATATCTTGAAATTCAAGTTATAAGGACCTCAACATGTCTTATAAAGTTTGGATAGTATTTTTTGACTAACTTTCAGTTTTAGGGTGATAAGCGGTGCTCAAACGTGGATCAATATCAAGAGCCTTCTGAATAATTTTCCCGAATTTTGATGTAAAACATGGATCATGATCAGAAACAATTGAAATTGGTGCACCATGAAGTCTTAAAAATTCATTAATATAGAGTTGTGTAAGGTTATATATTAGAAAATATCATCTTATAGTGAGTAAATGTAAATATTTGGTAATTCTATTAATAATAACCCATATCACATTATTCTTTCTTGAAGTATTTATTAATACAGTGAAAAATTCCATAGTAATTTCATCCCATTTCCATGTAGGATTAGGTAGAGGTTTCATGAATCCTCAAGGATTTTGTCTCCTACCCTTCACTTGTTGACAACCCAAACATCTTAACACATAAGTAGAAATTTATCGCTTCATAATATCCCACCACAAATATCTCTTAAAATCCCTATACATCATGATTCTACCAAGAGGTATAGAGAAATTTGAGCTATGAACATTATCCAATAATTCCATTTTTAGCTATGTTATAGAGGGAAAAAAAATCCTCTTTCAAAATTTTAGAATTCCATCTTCATATACAAAGTCTAAAAATTCCCTATCATTCACAACTTTAATTTTTTTTTTGAAATTCTCATCATCAGACTGATAATGTTTTATCTTTTCCAATAATTATGGTTTGGAAATCATTTGAAAAAGGAGTGATGTTTCCCCTTCCTTAGTAATTTCCATATCTATATTTAATAGATCAATGAAAATATGATCTCTATCAATCCTCATTTTGTTCAGAATTCCATGATCCTTTCTACTCAATACATCTTCTACCTTATTTTCCTTCTATAGGTGGTAGTGTATTGATCAATAATAAGCCTTGAGTATCTTAAGCCATCCCCATTTCCTCACGTTGATTTATTTCTACGAGAATATGTATTTCAAACTCTTATGATCTATATATATCTCACATTATTCACTATATAGTTATTGTATCCATATATCTAGAGAAAAGATTATAGATGCTTAATCATGATCATGTGTTGGATAATTTTGTTTATGAGTTTTTAACCACATTAATTCATAGGAAATAACTCTATCATTCTGCATAAGGAAATAACCAAGTATCTTCCTCGATGCATCACTATATATCACAAATACACAATTTCCTGATGGTAGAGTCAAGATCATAGAATTCAAAAATCTCTTATTAATTTTTTCAAAACATTACTCACATTAATTTTTCCAAATAAACTAAACCCCTTTACAAGTAAGCTTAGTTAGAAAGTTAGCTAATTGGGAAATATTTTGAACAAATCACCGATAGTAACCTTCCAAACCAATGAAAATATATACCTCAGTTATGTTCATGGTATTGTCCATTATTGGAATGCCTTTATATTTATAGGATAAATTGAGATTTCATCTTTGGAGATAATATAGTGAATAAAAGAAACTTTTTTAAGCCAGAATTCACACTTGTTTAATTTACCATATGACTCTTTTCTTCTAAGATTCTCAAGAATGAACCACAAGTGGTTCTCATGGTTCTCATAGTTCTTGGAGTAAACCAAAATATCATAAATAAATACCACAAAAAAATTATCAAGATATCCTTTTAATATCCTATTAACTAGATCCATAAAAATAACTTGTGAATTAGGTAATAAATATAAGGCCCCAGCCTTAAACCTTACTTAAAATTGAATTAAATGAATAATTCACATTGAGGATCTTTTTAGGTTTAGAGTTTTAGAGAATTAGATCCTGAAACTTGCATTACATTCCACATTTAAACAAGGTGGTTACATAAAAGACAAAATTCATTCTTCTCATCAATGGAAACCTATTTAAAATAAAACACGGATTCTTTCTTGACACATCCTTGACACTATCGTCACATCATGTATCTTTCCCTTGACCTGTGAAAAGCATTTCAAAAACTTGGGATGAGCATAAAAAGCTCAGTAAGGGTTATAAAAATATGTAAAGGAAACATGAGTTCATATATACATAAGAATGAAATTATACTTTACCCATAAAACATAGGCATATCAAATCATGAATAAATCATAGAAGACATAAGACATAAAGGTAACTTGAGGCATTTATAACATTCTTACGTAGGGAGTAACCCTCTTGGTTACGTTTGGAATACCCATCACAGTATATTCCCTAAATCTCTTCGGAGAAACCTTAACGTTTCACTCCTTCGTGTTACCCAATGCATTGGAGAGCTATATCGGGCTCACCCGCCCTTAGTTTATCACGAAACCACCCGTTCTTCATAAAAATGCCCAAGAACCATAACATAATCGTATCACATAAAGATGAATAAAGGAAACATGACATTTCCACATTTCAATCACAATATAACATTTTAGGATATTGAAATAATGAATCCATTCAAAAAGAAACCATTTCCAAAACCATTTAAAACATTTAATAAAGAGATTTTTGAATCAAAGTGTCCCATACCACCTTGAAGCTTTTAACATTTTAAACCATTAATATCCATATAAATAAATCCTTAAAACAATTTTAAAAACATGGATATTAATAAGAACAAATAATTAAAACATTTAAAACGATATTTTGGTTAAATGGGTTTTACCAAAATTAGAGACACTTGAATACAATAATCGAGGAATAACATTTAGTCAGAACTTTATAATATCATGAGAATAAAAGGATTCATGATATAATACTCCAAAGGACAGTATATACACCATATAAGAGTGAATTGGTGCATAACAACAATGAACCCTCAATAGAAATGTCAAATGTGATGAAATCCCTTATAAAGAAGGTATCCTTAAATTAAGGACAAATAAATCTCAAAAATATGTGTGAAAAATATATATACACCCAATATAAGTGGATATTAAGTGTAAAACAATAAAAGGTCATTCACACATATTCAATGGATGACATATTCAATGACTACATGTTGAACCCAAAGAAATCGAAATTGGGTTAAAAAGTTCCCTTGACAGCCTAACGACATCACATCAAAATGAGTTGATGAGAGATAAAAAGTGTATCTCATCACTTGGACATAAAATTTACATTGATAAGGATATATGAGAACATATCCCAACATAAAAATATGTAAATTAAAAGACCCAACAAAAGAAGTCTTTTAAAAAAGAGGAGGGTGAAAGGTTCCCTTACCGACTTGGGTATCTTTCAAAACATACACCCCATGAAAGAAGGACAATAGATCATTGATGTAAATACTCATAAACGAAATTATATTACACAAAGATTAGAATAATGGGTAGTACATACACCACTCAAAGGAAATTTTGGCAAATGTAGCATAAATCTCACAGGAATAAAAGTGAGATGAAAAATCCCTTACGAAAAATTCGGCAGCCTAACGGCGCCACTCAAAACTTCCAAAATGGATTAATGAGAGGAAATAGGGTCTCTCATCATATGAACATAATAATTACAGTAGGAGTAATATAAAAGAACATCCCAATCATAAGAAATATGAGCTTTAAAAGGAATGACATGAAAGAGTGTACTTAAAAAGAAAGAGAGGTGTAGGATCCCTTACCTCGGGTCCGACTTGACTCGATCGTTCTTTAATCTCCTGAATAATAAACTTGAGTTAATTTCTAATTCCTTAAGAACCCTTTTTCAAGTTCATTATTACTTTTATACCACTTATTACCATGTCATAAACATTATGTAATCATTTAAGTTAATAATATTTGTTTTGCCGATATTTGGTTCTTAAGTCGAAAGTGGTCTTCTTACAATTACATGTTGTTCGTGTGGACAAAAGTTTATTATATCCAGAATTGTATTCATTATGTAGATATCATATATGTCATATATATATCCAGTACATTAATGCATTTATAGCATTACATAATCATTTTAGAGGTAAGAAATGAAATGCACCGTTCATGGAGACGGTAAGCCGTACGTACGCATGGACGCTACTTTCATTTCTATTTCGTATTTTATAGAATGGAATAATAATGATATAAAGGTATATTATAATTCCAGTATAATATCATATGTAATATCATATTTACATCCTTTATACATCCCACATATGGTATTTAACGAATCAAATCACTTTGAGGGGGCGGTAGTCCGCACTTCCTTAAATGAAGATATCGCGTATACCCATAATGGAAGCCATAAAGGTAAGACAAAAATGAAAAATACAGAAGCATAAATAAAACATAAACATATTATATATCATATATAAAAATAGTGACATCATAATGGCCACCTTTGAAGGTGTTAAATGAGTATTGAACAATCATCGTTTCGGGAGGCAGAATTTCACCATCCACGGAAACCGTATGTTCTTTAACCATTTGATGTAGTTGTGTGAGAGTGTAGCTCGAATAAATCTTATAACAACATCCTAGTATATTGAAGATACTGGTTTTGTTACAAAATAAGTAAATAAAAAGAGTTTAGGGGGTTGGAGAAGCAAAATAATACAAATGAACATGAGAGAACGAATTACCTTTAAAAATGTGACTCCTTTTGATTTGAGCCTAAAGGCTTCCTTTGAAAGGATTCTGCCCAAAGGGAATCCTCTAGGATGAGTAGAGGGATGTGGAGAGAGTAAATGGGCAGGGGTTGGCCGAGCCAAAGGCTTGAGGAGTGTGTGAAATGAGGTAGAGGTGGGGGCCTTTTATAAGAGGAGAGGAGGGGCACTTTTGGAAAGTAAGAAATATTGCTTTATTTGAAAATGTGTTTCGGTTTTAAAAGGTTCCACATTGATAAAATTCGTGGATAAGGTGATAAGGCTTCGAAATCCACTCATCCAATAAGTTTTGGACATGTGTAGTTCATAGATTTTACATTATCTTTCCATTTTATTTAAATCGTTAAATAATGATGTCATCGCTGCATCATTATTATGTCATAAATAATTTAATTTATTTAATGTCTAAAAATTATAAAAAAAAAACTATGATGTAGGAAATATTTTTATCTTTCCAATTAATATTTATAATAAAAAAGATGACTTGTATAACCCCACTTAAAAATTGTTTTAGTAAAACATATCATGTTTGTGTCAATTTTATTTTTACATTAAATAAAATGTTATTTATGTCATTTCCCAACCAAAGTGGATCCATGGGGTCCCCAAGTTGACCCATGGCTTTTCTTTTTCGGCCATGACACAACCAATAATGTTGGGACATGTGTCTAGGTCATTTCCTATCATTAAAGCATTATTTATACCTTAAACTACACTAATTACCACTAATCGCGATTAAAAACTTAATAAGTTACTATTCACCAAAAAATTATTTTAATCTCATTGAACCACATTTTACTTCTTAATGACAACCATGTATGTCAGATTTTTAAAATTCAATACACATTAGTGGTAAACTTTCATTTAACTGAAAAATCAGTTTTCTTGATTACCACTTAGTGGTTTCACTATTCATCAAAAATTGAAGTTTTTCAGAAAATTACCAAAAATTCACCCTAAGCTATATTTGATATTCTGAATTCAAAAATGAAGTCCGTTTTACAAAATTCAAAACATATAAGTCACATTAATTAATTTAATAATTAATTCCCGCTGTCATGACAAATAGCGTGTTTTATGAAACAATAAGTATCAAAAGATTGACACTAGTTTAAGTCTGATTTCAAAGTGAAATTGATTCCAACGACCACTATTGGAGTTAATGGTAAAAATATTTTCTAATTTTAATTTAAAACCAATTCAAAATATAATCTAATCATATAAATAAATTAGATTAAAAAGTGGTTTTGAATTAAAATACAACATTTTACACTATTCATTAAAAAAATGAACTTTATCGGAAAGATACCAAAAATTTACACAAAGTAAATTTTGATATCCCGATTCTTAATAAGAGTTTTATTTGGTCCAAAAGAATGTTTAATAGTGAACAAAACTATATTTAATGACGGTTCTCCATCAAAAGGTGATAAGTGAACCTTTAGTGAAAACTAGGGCATATACGCCTAAAATTGAATTCTTTCCGTATTTTAAGCCTTTATCTTTTATTGTATAAATGTAAAAATATTTAAGAACATATATAATCATATTTTAGTTATTTCTATCCATTCCCGCCATTACAACGGCTACATGTTAACTACCATTTAAAATAATATTATTTTATTATTAGAGTGCAACGTAAGATTCCCAAGAAACTCGTTGTTGCATGTTGGGTACGCCATCGAGCATAGCGTCCCCTTTAAAGTCATATTAATATTTTATTCACAAATATGGATAAATATGAAAATTTAATATTCATTATTTACCTGGGGTGTTACATCCTTCCCCCATTTTGGGAATTGCGTCCTCGCAATTTTAAAATTGCGCTTGGAAACATCCTTGAAAGTCCCACATCAGAACAAAAGTCGGTAAAACAAACACTTTAAAATAAAGAAAGATAAGTACAAAGGTCACCCGAGTTAACCCATACTAGGATTCCAAGTATGAAAATATGGACATGTAGGAAAAAACAAAGGGTCATGTTCTGATGGAGAGTGATAGAAAACATGTTTAGGAGAAAGTTAACCACGAGAAAATCACAAACTTGTGATGGGTTAAACGGTCTTCGATTCCCCAGTAGGAAAAGTTAATAGACAACATTTTTATTATAAGTTACTTTTTATTGAGGAATTTATTCATAAGGAACATAATCACTTATCATATTGACTTTCAACCTTTATTAGATTCCTTACACAAACTCATATTTTCTTCAAAAGACGAGTATTTAGGAAGATTTGTTCACATTAAGAGTACTATAATCAACTTCTAGAGAATCACCTAATCCACAAAATAGAACTATATACTTCCCATGTCTTTAGACTTTAACCAAATCCAAAACCAAAAAGGCTAGTACAAGATCAGATAATCCAGAAAAGGATAACCCTTTATAAAAAGAAAATCTATTCTTAATCTCCAAAATTTGTCCAACAAAACCCAAAGTTCAACGAGGACCATTCTATAATCAATTTGTCCATAAAATTCTTCAAAGTAAACCAATATAAGATTGAAACCCAAATATTTGAAGGATTTAGTCGCATAGTCTTCCAAGATAAATCGTAACATTTATCTCCAAACAATATCAGTTGCTCTTAAAGTCTCGTTTTGAAAAGTAATTAACCTAATCACATATCCTCCATGATAGGTTAATCATTTTCATAAATAACCCAAAATCAACTTACTCTTAATTCATAAAATCATATAACTAGAATGAATTAGTCAAACTAACCAGGGACTTCACGTAGTCCAGTGGTAGGCGATAAATACCGGTCGCACTTTGGTTGTGGGTTCGATTCCCGCAGCTTTGTCCGACGCGACGGGATGTCACACGGTCTACGTGTTGTCCTTTTTCCAAAACTATATAATTCTTAAAACATTCCCCAAAATGAGATAAAATCTTCAAGAATAATCATAACATATTTTAACCTCAAGTTTATCTCATTCCTTTCATTTTCCATCATATCATAGAGTAACCCATAATTACCTAAAAATTAGGTATCATATAAACCCTAATGGTTACCTTAATAATTATTACCTGAATTTCCACATCGAATTGGCCATCTCGTACCTGATGCATTAGAGAACTCACCAAGGTTGAAGTGGTTGATCATGACTCCTTGATATTTGGTTTAGAACAACCACGAGTTTCCTCATTGAATCCTCTATTTTATCTAGTATCTTAATCAGAGAACCACCACAGTTTCCTTCAAACCTGTTGTCTCTTTGGTGCCTGATAGATCCATCCATTCACTAAAAATAGAAATGTCAGTGTGAGTATATCAACAAAACCATCATGTACTAATGAGTAAGATAGACAATAAGATATACTTACTCATTCACTTTATCGAAAACTAAGACTCTTTCTGAAATCCGAACCATTATGGTAATTGTCAATTATGCTTAAAGAATACCCTAACCTCTAAAGTTATCTAAACCGACCTTTGATACCAACTATAAGGCCCCAGCCTTAAACCTTACTTAAAATTGAATTAAATGAATAATTCACATTGAGGATCTTTTCAGGTTTAGAGTTTTAGAGAATTAGATCCTGAAACTTGCATTACATTCCACATTTAAACAAGGTGGTTACATAAAAGACAAAATTCATTCTTCCCATCAATGGAAACCTATTTAAAATAAAACACAGATTCTTTCTTGACACATCCTTGACACTATCGTCACATCATGTATCTTTACCTTGACCTGTGAAAAGCATTTCAAAAACTTGGGATGAGCATAAAAAGCTCAGTAAGGGTTATAAAAATATGTAAAGGAAACATGAGTTCATATATACATAAGAATGAAATCATACTTTACCCATAAAACATAGGCATATCAAATCATGAATAAATCATAGAAGACATAAGACATAAAGGTAACTTGAGGCATTCATAACATTCTTACGTAGGGAGTAACCCTCTTGGTTACGTTTGGAATACCCATCACATTATATTCCCTAAATCTCTTCGGAGAAACCTTAACATTTCACTCCTTCGCGTTACCCAATGCATTGGAGAGCTATATCGGGCTCACCCGCCCTTAGTTTATCACGGAACCACCCGTTCTTCATAACAATGCCCAAGAACCATAACATAATCGTATCACATAAACATGAATAAAGGAAACATGACATTTCCACATTTCAATCACAATATAACATTTTAGGATATTGAAATAATGAATCCATTCAAAAAGAAACCATTTCCAAAACCATTTAAAACATTTAATAAAGAGATTTTTGAATCAAAGTGTCCCATACCACCTTGAAGCTTTTAACATTTTAAACCATTAATATCCATATAAATAAATCCTTAAAACAATTTTGAAAACATGGATATTAATAAGAACAAATAATTAAAACATTTAAAATGATATTTTGGTTAAAGGGGTTTTACCAAAATTAGAGACACTTGAATACAATAATTGAGGAATAACATTTAGTCAGAACTTTATAATATCATGAGAATAAAAGGATTCACGATATAATACTCCAAAGGACAGTATATACACCATATAAGAGTGAATTTGTGCATAACAACAATGAACCCTCAATAGAAATGTCAAATGTGATGAAATCCCTTATAAAGAAGGTATCCTTAAATTAAGGACAAATAAATCTCAAAAATATGTGTGACAAATATATATACACCCAATATAAGTGGATATTAAGTGTAAAACAATAAAATGTCATTCACACATATTCAATGGATGACATATTCAATGACTACATGTTGAACCCAAAGAAATCGAAATTGGGTTAAAAAGTTCCCTTGACAGCCTAACGGCATCACATCAAAATGAGTTGATGAGAGATAAAAAGTGTATCTCATCACTTGGACATAAAATTTATATCGATAAGGATATATGAGAACATATCCCAACATAAAAATATGTAAATTAAAAGACCCAACAAAAGAAGTCTTTTAAAAAAGAGGAGGGTGAAAGGTTCCCTTACCGACTTGGGTATCTTTCAAAACATACACCCCATGAAAGAAGGACAATAGATCATTGATGTAAATACTCATAAACGAAATTATATTACACAAAGAGTAGAATAATGGGCAGTACATACACCACTCAAAGGAAATTGTGGCAAATGTAGCATAAATCTCACGGGAATAAAAGTGAGATGAAAAATCCCTTACGAAAAATTCGGCAGCCTAACGGCGCCACTCAAAACTTCCAAAATGGATTAATGAGAGGAAATAGGGTATCTCATCATATGAACATAATAATTACAGTAGAAGTAATATAAAAGAACATCCCAATCATAAGAAATATTAGCTTTAAAAGGAATGACATGAAAGAGTGTACTTAAAAAGAAAGAGAGGTGTAGGATCCCTTACCTCGGGTCCGACTTGACTCGATCGTTCTTTAATCTCCTGAATAATAAACTTGAGTTAATTTCTAATTCCTTAAGAACCCTTTTTCAAGTTCATTAATACTTTTATACCACTTATTACCATGTCATAAACATTATGTAATCATTTAAGTTAATAATATTTGTTTTGCCGATATTTGGTTCTTAAGTCGAAAGTGGTCTTCTTACAATTACATGTTGTTCGTGTGGCCAAAAGTTTATTATATCCAGAATTTTATTCATTATGTAGATATAATATATGTAATATATATATCCATTACATTCATGAATTTATAGCATTACATAATCATTTTAGAGGTAAGAAATGAAATGCACCGTTCATGGAGACGGTAAGCCGTACGTACGCATGGACGCTACTTTCATTTCTATTTCGTATTTTATAGAATGGAATAATAATGATATAAAGGTATATTATAATTACAGTATAATACCATATGTAATATCATATTTCCATCCTTTATACATCCCACATATGGTATTTAACGAATCAAATCACTTTGAGGGGGCGGTAGTCCGCACTTCCTTAAATGAAGATATAGCGTATACCCATAATGGAAGCCATAAAGGTAAGACAAAAATGAAAAATACAGAAGCATAAATAAAACATAAACATATTATATATCATATATAAAAATAGTGACATCATAATGGCCACCTTTGAAGGTGTTAAATGAGTATTGAACAATCATCGTTTCGGGAGGCAGAATTTCACCATCCACGGAAACCGTATGTTCTTTAACCATTTGATGTATTTGTGTGAGAGTGTAGCTCGAATAAATCTTATAACAACATCCTAGTATATTTAAGATACTGGTTTTGTTACAAAAGAAGTAAATAAAAAGAGTTTAGGGGGTTGGAGAAGCAAAATAATACAAATGAACATGAGAGAATGAATTACCTTTAAAAATGTGACTCCTTTTGATTTGAGACTAAAGGCTTCCTTTGAAAGGATTCTGCCCAAAGAGAATCCTCTAGGATGAGTAGAGGGATGTGGAGAGAGTAAATGGGCAGGGGTTGGTCGAGCCAAAGGCTTGAGGAGTGTGTGAAATGAGGTAGAGGTGGGGGCCTTTTATAAGAGGAGAGGAGGGGCACTTTTGGAAAGTAAGAAATATTGCTTTATTTGAAAATGTGTTTCGGTTTTAAAAGGTCCCACATTGATAAAATTAGTGGATAAGGTGATAAGGCTTCGAAATCCACTCATCCAATAAGTTTTGGACATGTGTAGTTCATAGATTTTACATTATATTTCCATTTTATTTAAATCGTTAAATAATGATGTCATCGCTGCATCATTATTATGTCATAAATAATTTAATTTATTTAATGTCTAAAAATTATAAAAAAATACTATGATGTATAAAATCTTTTTATATTTCCAATGAATATTTATAATCAAAAAGATGACTTGTATAACCCCACTTAAAAATTGTTTTATTAAAACATATCATGTTTGTGTCAATTTTACTTTTACATTAAATAAAATGTTATTTATGTCATTTCCCAACCAAAGTGGATCCATGGGGTCCCCAAGTTGACCCATGGATTGTCTTGGTCGGCCATGACACAACCAATAAGGTTGGGACATGTGTCTAGGTCATTTCATATCATTAAAGCATTATTTATACCTTAAACTACACTAATTACCACTAATCGCGATTAAAAACTTAATAAGTTACTATTCACCAAAAAATTATTTTAATCTCATTGAACCACATTTTACTTCTTAATGACAACCATGTATGTCGGATTTTCAAAATTCAATACAAATTAGTGGTAAACTTTCATTTAACTGAAAAATCAGTTTGCTTGATTACTACTTAGTGGTTTCACTATTCATCAAAAATTGAAGTTTTTCAGAAAATTACCAAAAATTCACCCTAAGCTATATTTGATATTCTGAATTCAAAAATGAAGTCCGTTTTACAAAATTCAAAACATATAAGTCACATTAATTAATTTAATAATTAATTCCCGCTGTCATGACAAATAGCGTGTTTTATGAAACAATAAGTATCAAAAGATTGACACTAGTTTAAGTCTGATTTCAAAGTGAAATTGATTCCAACGACCACTATTGGATTTAATGGTAAAAATATTTTCTAATTTTACTTTAAAACCAATTAAAAATATAATCTAATCATATAAATAAATTAGATTAAAAAGTGGTTTTGAATTAAAATACAACATTTTACACTATTCATTAAAAAAATGAACTTTATCGGAAAGATACCAAAAATTTACACAAAGTAAATTTTGATATCCCGATTCTTAATAAGAGTTTTATTTGGTCCAAAAGAATGTTTAATAGTGAAAAAAACTATATTTAATGACGGTTCTCCATCAAAAGGTGATAAGTGAACCTTTAGTGAAAACTAGGGCATATACGCCTAAAATTGAATTCTTTCCGTATTTTAAGCCTTTATCTTTTATTGTATAAATGTAAAAATATTTAAGAACATATATAATCATATTTTAGTTATTTCTATCCATTCCTGCCATTACAACGGCTACATGTTAACTACCATTTAAAATAATATTATTTTATTATTAGAGTGCAACGTAAGATTCCCAAGAAACTCGTTGTTGCATGTTGGGTACGCCATCGAGCATAGCGTCCCCTTTAAAGTCATATTAATATTTTATTCACAAATATGGATAAATATGAAAATTTAATATTCATTATTTACCTGGGGTGTTACAATAAAAATGGAATTACTGAAAACTTTAAATGTCCATACCTCATTTGAAACACTATATTTTTGATATCTTCATTCTTTACTCACAAATGATGACATCCAAAATAAAGTTAAATCTTTGAAAATATTGAGATCTTTGAATTTGGTCAAATAATCCATCAATGTGAGGAATATGATACTTTTTTTTTATCTTAATTGAATTGATTTACCTATAATCACTACACAGCCTCATAGACCCATATTTATTCTTAATTAAAAGAACAAGGGATCCCTATGGTGAAACACTAGGGTGTATAAATCTTTTACCACTAAAATCCTCTAGTTGTTTCTTCTACTCCACTAACTCTAGAGTTTCCATTCTATAATAAGTATTTGATATATATATTTCATCAGGGATTAAATCAATGGAAAAACCAACTTCTAGCTCTGGTGGATATCCATGTAATTCATCAGGAAATACGTAAATTCATTCCTATACAATAGGTACATATTCAACTTAAGGATTAAACTTTTCACCAATAGTTTGTGTCTACTCTTCTTCTCTAAGAATATCATTTAGAAGAGCTATTGGATGTGGATCCAAACATTAATTAGATGATGAATTCTCCCCTATAAAGATAAGGAATTCTATATCTCCATCGTGAATCATAATTTATTTTTCTTTGTAATAAAAATATTCATTATATTTTGAAATCTAGTATATACCAAAGATTATATCAAATTAAACAATAGGAATGATAATAAAGTCATCAAATGGAAAACATTTATGTGTCATAATAGGAAATGCTTTATATATCTCTATTGTAGCGAGGTTTATAGTAGGAGTCTTGACTAAAAAATCCATTATTTAGGTGAATGGGAAATGTCTATTTTTTTTATAAAATATTGAATATATAAAAGAATGTGATGATCCAGAATCAAATAAATTATTTTCTAAATTTTAGGATATGATTAAAGTACCTTCCACCACATCATTAGGAACTTCAACCTTAGCTACTATGATCACATAATCTTGGACTTGCTCCCTTGGCATTTTTTGGGGAAGGTTCCATTGATTCTTAAGATAGTCATTTTCATAGTATCCTATCTTATTATAGATGAATCATTGAATATTTTTGGCTTATTTATTTCCCTTACAATCACAGGCATGATGGCATTTTTATCCACACTTGTAGAAATTTTTTTCTCCTAATAGGCATATTCCATGATGTTTCTTTCCATATTTATTTCAAGTTAGAAATTACACTGTTACCTTTTTCTCCTTTACCTTATTTCCTTTTTCAAAGTACTCAACATCCCTATTCTTATCTTGATTCCCTTCAAATCCATAAGACTTGGATAATCATTTCTCTATATTGATATCACATGGTACTACATCCTCATATGATTAGAATGTCTAGGAGACTAGTTAAATTTGAATAACTAGATTAATCCCATAAAATAAATGGAAAATACTACCCTTTGGATTATGTACATAGTCTACGAAATTCCTTTATAACATTATAAAGTTGGATTTATACATATAAACATTCTTATCCTTATTTTTCATTATAATAAATAATTGTCTCTCTATCTTCTCTTGTTGTTTGCGAGGAAAATATTTTTCCAAGAAAATTACTTAAAAACCTTCCATTCCATGTTTTCTATATCCTCCTCCTCTTTAGTGTTTTGAATCAATAACCACCATTGATCCGCATCCCCTAAGAGATGATAAAATTACATGAAAACCTTCTTTATTTCATTACTTCCCAAAATAAAAAATATATTCTCTAAGGAAATTATCCATTTCTCAACTAGAAATAAATTTTTATTTGCATTGAATTATGGAGGTTGATGACACATGAAGCATCTAAAATTGTTACACCACATTTTGGATCAGCAAAATACTCCAAATAGGTAAGGTTATTTATCAAAACCTGAGTTAGTTTTCCCAATATAGTTATAGGTTGTTCAGATCCAGCTACAACTCCATATCTAAAGTCATTATTTTACTTCGAAGGGAAATCTTTATAAGGATTTTATTCGTTGACATAGTTTATATTCCTTCTGTTAAGTTCCATTTCTAAATAGTAGCACACGCTATATTATATTATGAATCATAATGTATAATTTCTAAACTAGTGAAACAATTAACATAAATTAATTTTTTTGTATAACTAATCTAAAAATCATAATCTTGGTTTCTTTAGGAATATTCTCAAATTGTATTATAGTTTAACTTTTCCCTAATATAGTTTGCAAGGTTTCTACTAAACTTCCTATGATACCAACTATAAAGACCATGAACCCAATAACCCAATGTTAATGGTTACTTTATTAAAATGAAATAAAAAACAAATAATCACATACCAAAGGACTAAATTGTTTACTAGTCTTGGAAAAATAGATACATACTTTAATCTTACATTATAATTGACAACATAAAATACAACATAATAATTCCTTTTAGAACACCATTATTCTCCTAGATTATCCCAAAATATAAATCATAATATACTTTTCGACATCCAAGGTAAAAATAAACATAAGAAAAAGGATGAGATTAGATTCTCAATAAGGGTATACACACAACAAAAACTAAATAAGTAATGAATAATATGGCAGGAAATAAATGGAAATCAAATAATTCCATATAAACAATCACAAGAGCTAAAATCCATCCATTAATATCATTAGTAATCAAGTAATCACTTGAAATCAATAACTAATCTCATAATTATTGAAATTCATAATGCCAGACATCATAAAAAAACCATCGATGCCTTATTACAAGACATCTTATATAAATGGATTAGGCCTCGACCAATACTCAAGCTAGTTTTTCTAATGAGACCTACCTATGCATAGAGGGGATATTGGAGGCCTTTATTATCACTTAATAAGTATAATTAATTCAATATATGAAAGGGATGAAACATAATCAACATAAACATTCATATTGAAACTAATATATGAAATATTGATAATTACCCGGATTAATAAACATCATCATAACCCATCTAATGTAATTTGGAAAATGGTTTTAAAATAGTACGTCAACAATAAAAAACAATAAAACATCTAATAAAATATGGTATATTGTACCATAATATAATAAACTTGGTAAAACATAAAATTTAACAAAGGATGTTGACATCGATGAAAATAATTTAAAAATACCATTGGAAAACTTTTGATGAAAATATTATTTTCACTTTGAAATCACTTATTTTTTTAAAAACTGCTCACATATAAAAGAAAAAATTTAATTTGAAAAGTACCTTATAACACTGTAAATGAAGATTAAAATAATATATTAGTGATGATAGTGAGAATATTTGTTCATGATGTATAAGATATAAAAACATTCCATTCATATTTTTATTAGAAAGGTTGAAAAGTACCTCATTGATAGAATGACAAGAAGATTCCTTTCAAACCGTTTTGTAAAAAATAAAAAATGGGTAAAAATTTATTTAAACAATCATTGGATAATATTAAAAAAATTGAAAATATTTTTATAAAACATGGATATGGAGGAGAAATAATCTCCAATGTATACTTAAATATAAACAATCCTGAATAATGATGAGATTGTGAAATAAACCATTTCCTTGGGTTCGAATTCCTTCGTACATTCTAAAAGATATTATTTATAAATATATATTTATTATAAATATATTATATAACTATAATGATATATATCATAACATTTATGAAAAACATATAATCTTTTATCACTATTTTCTTAACAATTCTTTGTTAAAAATCACTGTTTCGGGTAATAATTGTTTCGTTTTTCATGTATATTTTGGTTTGTAGTTTCAGTATTTATAATTTTATCAAAGATAAATAATCTAAAAAATGTTAATAATGATATAAATATCATATATAAACATTAAAACATTCACAATTCCCATCTATAAAATAATTTAATTAAAAATGTATGTTATCACCATGTGAAGATAGTGAGCCATACTTAAGCAAGAGTGATACTTTTACTTCTCATTTGATGAGAAATAGGGTGAATAATGGTGGTTTCATAATCATAATAAAATTTATTTATATTTAGGATACTGAATTTATTATTTTATGATAACTTCGAGATATTTAGAAGATGTATAAGAAGGAATAAATTGAAAAAGGTCAGGTAAGACAGTTACCCCTTCTTTGGGAGACCTTCTTTAGATTATTTCTTAAGGGACTTAAGGAAAGTTTTTTAGGGAGAGAAAAACCTCAAAAAATTGGATAAGTATGTTGAGAAAATAAATGGAAAGGGATTGGTTGATCTATATGGCTCAATGTCATGTGAAGAAGTAGGGAGGAAGTGCCCTTTTATAATTGAGGTGAGGGGCACTTTTGGAATTTTGCAAAAGATTAAATTATAATAAATTCATTATCTTGAAACATGACTCCAAATGGAAATTTATTAAAGGATAAGGTATGATAGTTCTTTAATCCTACCAAACAATATAACTTAGATAAGTTTGTTTTTTATTTTAAACCTTATCATTTTGATTGACCCTTAGTTAATCAATTTTAATTTTAACTATGGTAACAAGTTTTTACATATTATAGAGTTGTAATTTTTTAATAGTAAGGTTAAATTTGGAACATAAATGGAAAAGTTATTAAATTTTCGACCATAAAATATCCACCTTGTCTTATTTCATTTATTATTTTTAAATAATTTAATAAAATATTACTTTGATATTTTTTCCATTTTTGACACTATTCATTTAATTTGAATTCAAATACATCAAGACAACGAGTAATTTAAATATAATGATTTAAAACTCTATAATATGTCATATATATATAGAAAATTTATTTTACACATTAAATTATTCATATTATATCAAAATTAATATTTTTAAAATCATTTATTTTAGTTTCTGTTAAATATATAAATACTATATTAGCATTGCACAAGCATTTAAGATAATTATATAATTTATAAAATCTAAAAATAAATTTATATATTGAAAATAATTTAATTAATCTGAAAATATATATTTACATTCATTCATATCTTACTTTTATCTCCATGTAGACACAAAAAATATATTAATACAAAGATAGTAATATTTTGTAACTGTCTTTGATTTAAATAATATATAAGTCATTTTCATGGAAATATGTCCATTAAAAAACTCTTATTCAAGACTAAGGTTATAAGGGTAGAATAATATTCATCTAATAAGAATTAGGTTGAATAATTATGGACTTATCACTTAGTTTTAACCTAAATTAACCCAATTTACCCTTTATCGAGGTGATAAATTTTATCACAATTACTATTCATTCTAAACAAAAATAAAAGGGGCCCAATTAAAAAATTTGGACATATTTATTCTAAATATTTTATTTATTTTATTAAATTGGCATAAATTAATTTTAAAATAAGTGCCCAAAATGGGTCAAAAACTGCTTTTTATAAAATAAATTTTTAATAATAAAATTGGATTTATTCTTGTCCCATGAATAATAATAATATTATATAAATTTTAATATATTTTATTGAATATATAATATATAATTTTATTAAAATAATTCAAAAATAGTGGATAATTCAATTTATAATGAAATAATATATTTCATGAATAAAAATTATTTTTCAGAAAAACACTTCTTTTATTTTTTTTTAATTTATTTTAAAATAAATAGATAATAAAAAAATTTATTCTATAAATTTATAAGATATATATTTTTCAAAATTTAGTTAATCTTATTTATACCCACCAAATTATTGGCTAGGTTATAATAGTCTCATAATAATAGATCACAGTTTGTTTGAACTAGGTGTTGCGTGCAATATAAGTTATCAAAGAGATTAAATTTATTTAAAAAGTAATTTTCAATAAAATACCTGGGTGTTATAGATATAGTATGAATCTATAATAATAGAAGTAGTAAAATAAATAGACCATGTTTTACTAGGTTCCTCATGTGATACTCATCTGATACCACCTACTTCAGTCCAACCCAAAAAGTCTTTAAACTTGGACATTTTATATAAATAGACTTTAGATCCCTCAGATATAAAAAGGGTGTTTATGTGAAATGATAACCATAAGGGGTTTAATATCTAAATATGAGGTATTTTTAAGAACCTGTTTCTTATTCTTGAGGTATGGGTTTCTTCTTTTCCTTTTTCCTTAAGTGTATTTGAGAAAATAAGGAAAATGGGGAAAAATACAAAAATTTGTGGGTACACACCGTGTACTTTTCTACACGCCATGTACTTTGGCCATGTGGGATGAGTACACAAGGTGTGTAGGCCTGTCGGTGATGAAGGGTATAAAAACTGACTACACGCCGTGTACTTGGTATTTACACGTCGTGTAATCAGTCGACAAGTGAACAGTAAGGCGGTGGGAGTAGCCACCAGTGGAGTGATAGTACACACCATGTACTTAGAAATACACACCGTGTAATCAAGTCGATAGATGAACAGTGAGGCGGTGGAAAGTGACCGCCAGAGGAACAATTAAAAAATGAAAAGTACACGCCGTGTACTTGAGAGTACACATCGGGTATTTATTTTTTTTCTATTAAAACAGACAGTAGCCTCCTCTTTTTATAGAGGAAGCTTATAACTCGTTTGGAGTGTGGGAGAGACGACCATACCTTGGAAGAGCTCCCGACCGCACACCTGGACTCTGATTCCTTCGCTGATGATCTCATTTGAACCGTGCAGGTGAGTTCTTCTTTCTCCTTGAGTGTTTCTTTCTAATTCTCTCCCAAGGAGAAGTTATTTGAGTTTGAATGGGTGAAAGTTTATCCTATATCTACACCATTATCTATTGTTTTGGGAGGCATTGTTCGCATATATCGATCATTAGAGATCAAGGTAAGTGGTCTGGTGTTTATTTCCAACTATCAAGTTGTTTTTGTGTACCATTTTGCTACGCCCCATGTTTAGGGTGTCGTATGGTTGAGGCCTTGATTGATAAAATACCTATAATTGCATAGGTAATTTAATGAATATGTATAAACTGATGTTTGGGATCGCTGCATTGATCTAGGTCCACCCCGTGGGTGCGTTTTCCTTGTTTAGCCGTTTGTCCAGACTACCCGTGGGTATGCCGTGATTATAGAATGCTTTGAGTTTTCTTGAGAGAAATTTATATAATATCTTGCTTATTTGTTGGGCTCGACCTGGTTACTTGCTTAGCATGAGGGTAGTGTTTTGTTTAGCCTGAGGGCAAGTGTTTGTTTAGCCTGAGGGAAACGTTTCTTATGCCTGAGGGTAGTGGCTTCCGGGCCTGAGGGAAATATCTCGTATACCTAAGGGCGATATTCATTATTCCTGAGGGAAATTACTTGAGGGTTTCGTTTCTATTTATCCTGAGGGAACGATTCTGATTAGCCTAAGGGCGAGGTACTGTTTAGCCTGAGGGAAATGTTCACTTGAATATTCACTGTGGTGTTTTTCTTGTGTTATACCTGCCAAGATAAAGCATAGGCTTGGTATTGTTATACCTTATATTTATTAGATAGACTATTTTAGTTTTTCTATGGCACTGTACGGGAGATTTTTGGATGATTCCGAGTCTCAAGAAATTATAATTCAATTATATTGAATTGTTAAATGATAATTAAATGGAAATGGAACTAGTAGGAGTAGCTTCTTTGGAGTACTTCTTAGTTTACTTCATTTCATTATTGCACACTACTGTTGCACATTTTCACTGTTATTTGAGCATGGGCCTTTGGTGGTTGCATACTGGGATTTATTTATCACACCCTATTTGGTTCATGTCTTGGGCCCAAACAGATTATATTGCTGCAGGTGTTGATAAGGGAAAGAGTCCCTATGTAGGTACTTGATTGTTGCAGAGGAGTAGGAGAGCATGAGACTGAGCTTAGGCCTGCGATGATGCTGAGTTACGCTGCACTATTTTAGTTTTCTTTTTTGTACTTGGTACTTGTAATGTATTGTATTTGATTATAGTGTATCCTGTTTTGAATGTTTTCTTAGAAATATGACATATTGCATCATCATGTATATATGACATATGGATATATTTTTATTCTGTACTGTTTTCCTTTCAGCTTTTTATTTCTTACTACTTCCACCTTTTGTATGTTTTTATTTCGTTCCGCTACGCTACACTTTGAAAAAAGAGGGTATAGTTTCCCCACTATCAGAACTAGGCCCTCGCTGATAGTCGACAGCCTCTAGCATTTGGGAAAATGCGCTTGAGGTCATGTGACCAACCGAGTTTGAGGCACCCGTTGAGTGGCACCCAGATCCGGGAGGTTACAAAGTGGTATCAGAGGAGGTTTCTTTTCTTTGAATAACTGTTTGGAGCCTATATTCAGGGATAGGACGAAATTGGTATTTTGTAATAAGCTGTACTTGGGAGTAGCTAACCCGTGTACATGGAAAATCCAATCTACCTCGTTTAATTGCAATTTATCTGGTTTTACAATTTTATAGTTGATTTGATTTTCACTGTTGGGTGACGCACTTGTGGTGTGCTTTTTATATTTTTATACCTGGGTTCTATTTAGTTGCAACCCGATGAGATGAGGGTATGCCAACTCATTCATCATTTAGGCACATGTTAGAATCACATGCCATGCATTGTTTCCATGCCATGTATGTGCATTAGAAATTGAATGTTGTTGTGATAGATGTTGTGCTAGAAAATGCATGCTGTTGTGATAGATACCTTGATGATACCTAATATTTGATAGGGTATTGTTATGTAAAGTTTTGTGAATGAATGACAAACTTTGGTTCTTGAGGAGTATGGGCCCTCATCAACCTGAATTTGGTGGATCATCAACTTGTTTACTTTGTTATAACACGTATAAGATTCCAAGTTTTGGTTCGTGGGGAGTATAGTCCCTCACGGATAAGAATTTGGCACCTTGGTGTTCGTTAACAGATTTTCTGGGCTCCGGAGTAGTTTCTGAGGCTTACTGTCTGGAAAAACCCAGAATACATGCCGTGTAGTTTTGATTACACGCCGTTTACTCTTCTGTTTGGGAAGAAATGAAATTTTTTGAGTACACGCCGTGTACCGTATATACACGATGTTTAGTTCTTAACCATTTCATAGGCCGTGTGGGCAGAAACACGAGATATTAAAACTTTGAGGGCACATTCCATGTACCGATTTTACATGCTGGGTTGTGTTGACCCTGTGTCCAGCCGTGTAACTAACAAACACTGGTCGACAAAGCTTGTCTAGTGCATGTCGTGTACCTATGGGACATACCGTGTAGTTTTGACCTTTGAGAGGCTGTGTGAACTTAGCCGTGTGGCTGGGGAAACAGGGTGGTGTACACACTGTGTGCAGGTGTAACACGCCGTGTAGTGTCAGTTGAGTAACCGGTTGTGTTACTAACAACACAGGCAGTTGGAATCTAGGCCGTACATGCCGTGTCTATTTGGAACACACTGTGTAGTGTGAGCTATGTACCCGGCCGTGTCTTGAACAACAAGGGTCGGTGAAGCTTGTTTAGTACACGCCGTGTAGACCTTATACACACCGTATATTCTCGTTCTAAGTAGATCCATGTGGCTAAGCCATGTAGAAGGACTCGAGTAGGGGAATAAAATTCAAGTACACGCCGTGTGTTTGGGGTGTTACACGACCAGTTCTGGCAGAGTACACGCCCATGTAAAATACTTAAGGGAACATGCCGTGTAGTTATTATACATGCTGGGTAGTCTTATTTTTTTTAAACTTGAAAGTTTTCTTTTCCTTGTTTCCTTCTTAAGCTTTTGGTTCTTAGTCCTTGATGATCTTAATCTAAGGTGTGTGTTTGACCTTGTAGATTCATGCCGTTGATATGACCTTGAGTTGTTCGCCAAGAGAGCGGAAAAAATTATAATCCAGAGATGGTAGGCCATGGGATACCAATAGATCCTATTTTAGAGCCAGATGCGACACCAACCGTTACACCAGAGGCAGGCACTGAGGCGCAGTTCCGTGAAGGCTTCATGCGGTTTATGCAGACCTTTCAGAGAGCACCGCCGACAGCCACATCAATGGCAGAGCTAACATGTATATTCCAGCAGCAGCATCCGCCTATATTTTCAGGGGATGGCGGACCACATGCTGTGGAGTCATGTGTAACGCCCCGACCCTAGATACCCAGAGTCGGTGCATTATTACATAACATTGGCATGATCACAAAGGATCAAGTCTCAAAAGACCGATTAGTTTAGTAGTCTTGGAAACACTAGATATATTCATAAGTCTTACATTACATCATATGGTAAAAAAAACAACAACAACATCTTGTGTTCATATCCCCTCATACTATCCCTGCAGGTCATTCATAAATTACTTCTTCATAATCCTGGGAAAAATAAAACATTGAAAGGGGTGAGCTCAGATGCTCAGTAAGGATAACATTATAGCAGAAGCTTTCATAGATAAGCATAAACACTTAAGGTAGTTTATAACTAAAACAAAAGTCTTTTAAACTTCAACTTCAGCATAATATGGAAAAGATAAAATATAATAATGCCATTTACTTACTCACATGGATATTCTACTAGTCGAATGATCACATGAAATATCAATAACCACTTTCATAATGATGGAATGCATAATGCCAGACTATCATAACCACATAGCCAAGGCCTCGTGCCAAGACTACAAATAAGATTTTTCCAAGGTCTTATGCCAAGACACTAGTTTGTCTCATGAGACCTACCGATGCATCGAGGAGCTATAGCGGGCTCCACCCGTCACTTACTAAGTCCAATGCATTCCTCATATGAACAGGTCTAAACATAACATAAACATTCGTATTAAAACCAGCATACGAAATGTCAATACTTTAACCACAAACCATGAATGGTATAAAAATAGCACATCCACTTTCAAACATAACTCATTCGATACAATATGGAAGATTTTATTGTATCGGATTAATCTCAATCGAGAATAATGAAGGATATTTACATAGATGAAAATAATCATCAAAACTATTTGAGAGAAATATCCCCCTTCTTCTTGAAATCATTTAAAATTCACACTATTTTTCAAGAAGCCATTTAAAAATAGATTTTTGAATCAAAGTGTCCCATACCACTTTGAAACTTTTAAAAGGAGTTTTAATTTTAAAACTTTAATGTCCATATAAATAAATCCTTAAAACCATTTTTAAAATATGGACATTAATGAGCAAGATTTAGAAGAATATGTCTTTAAAACATTTAAAAAAGGTATTTTAGTTAGAGTTTCTAACCAAAAGAGAGACACTTGAATACAAATAATTAAGGTAATCAAAACTTTGTAATATCATGAGAATAAAGAGATTCATGATATACTATGTCAAAGTACATTATATACACCACATAAAAGTGATTTGGTGTATAACAACAAAGAAGTCTCAATGGAATGTAAATTGAGATGAAATATCTCATAAAGGCCCTATCCTTAGGTTAAGGATAAATCAACGACATAATTATGTGTGAAAAATATAAATACACTAAATATGATTGTATATTCAGTGTAAAACAATCAAAGTAAATTCACACATATTCTAGTAAAAACAACACCAATGAATTGGATGTTTATCTCAACAAATCGAGATTGAGTAAAAATTACTCTTATCAAGTTCATAAAGATGACTTGAGAATTTATCAATGGAGTGATTATGTGTATAAAAAGTATATCCACATAAAGGGGAGTGGAAATTATGACATAATCAAATGAATAGTGATTCCACACATAATCTTGGAGTAAAATAATCAATGAAGTATGCGTAAAGCCGAATGAGTGGAAATTGAAATCTCAAATTCCCTTATCGATTTGGTAACATATGAAACATACACCCATGAAATAAGGATAATACAATATTGATTTAAATATCCATAAATTAAAGTATATTACACAATGAATACAATCATGGGCAGTACACACACCACATGCAATAAATAAGTGGTGAACAATGGAAATATCACGGAATTAAAAGTGTGATAAGAAACCCCTTACCACATTGTAATCAACTGAGTCGTATGACCAAAAGTTAATAACCACCAAATTATTTACATAACAACACGAATTTAAAGATAATAATGATAATATATATCAAATGGCAGTACACAATATACCACTTTCAATAAATTAGTGGCGAACAATGGAAATCTCACGGAATTGAAAGTGAGATAAGAAAATCCCTTACCTTGTACTTTTCCTTGGTTGGGGGTAGGTTAACATCCTGTATAATGTTGAAATAATTGTTATTAAATTATTCATGAATCATATACATTAATATTATATCATATATGATCTTTTAACATTGCTTTGTTAATAATATCTTAGAATTATCGTCATTTCAGGTGTTAACTTACTCGTTTTCTTTTATATGTTTTGTTACGTAAGCCATGTTTGTCATGGATAGGTTGTATATTATTCACATCCAGAATGATATAAAGTCCTTAAAAATTATTTTTAAATCATCAAATGATAATTATACTTGAATTGATACGATAGAGAATGAATCTCATCGCGTTCGTGGAGACGGTAGTCCGTACGTACACACGAGCGACAATATCATTCTTTTGATATTAAAATAATATATAATTGGATGGTATATAATATATACAGAATCATTATCATGTTATATTTATTATTTTCATGAGTTACACATTATTATTATACCCACCCAAATAATAATATATTGAATAACAATTACACCACGACGTGGAGACGGTAAGCCGTACGTACGCACGTTTGGTGACATGTTGTTAAAAGGGTGGATAGAATACTGAATATGGTTGTACCATATTTATAATAACATCACAGTATATATAATATACTGGAGTCATTATTTTAGAATGGTAATAACAAAGAAAGAAGAAGTGGAAGAAGAAAGAAACTTGAAAAGGGGTGGTGAAAACATTACCTCTTCTTCGGGTTCTTCCTTTTGATTTGATCAAAAGGGCTCCTTAGGTTGGCTTTATGATCAAAAAAAGGCCTATACGTTGTAGAGAGGGAAGTTGAGAGAGTATTTGGGCAGGGTTTGGCCGAACCAAAAGGCTTTGACGGTGTGAAGAAATGATAAGGAGGAGTGCCCTTTCATAAGAGGGGTGAGGGGCACCTTTGGAAAAGCTAAAAATATTAATTTATAATAAATTCATATTAGGTTTCTAATGGCTCAAAAGTTTATTATTAAAATTTTAAGGTGAGGATAGGTCTAAAACCATTCATACAATATAATTTAGATAGGTTTGGGTCACTATATTAACCTTATCTTTTAGTTTTAACTCTTAGTTAATTAGTTTTACATTTACCATGTCACTTTTTATTTTTATATTATATAGTTAATAAACATACTATATACATCCAAGAGACCCCCAAGTGGTCCATTAATGATATACCTATAATGATATAAGTATCTTGTCCTAACCTTAGATTTTTATGAATTTAATATCAATTAATAATATAATATTTGTTTTAAAAACTCTTTTATGTCAATTTTGACACTATTCAATAGTTGATTTTTGTGAAACTCATAAAAGAATTATTACTTAGAGAAAAGTCAATTAAATAAATACTAATATGGAATATTATCCTAGAAAATTAGTTTAATTCATTAAAAGTCTTAAATTATATTTATTTGGGTATTTATAATATCAATTATTTTAATTTTTTACTATTATGGTAATTACTGCATCATCATTATGTCATAAATATATTAAATTATTTAATTTTTAAAAATTATAAATAAAATATCATTATGTAGGAAATCTTATTATCTTTCTAATTAATATTTAAAATCGAATTTATCTTATGTATAACCCTATATTAAAAATGTTTTAGTAAATAAACTTTGATTTTAACTCTTTTAACTCTTCTTTGAATTAAATAATAATAAATGTCCTAATCTAATACAAGTGGACCTAAATGATAATATTTTATTCCTAAGGTTGTTTTTGGTCGAGATACACTTTTACAATAGAATTAGTACATGTGTTAGGGTAATATTAATATCATTTTTACCATTAATTACCCTATTAACTTTTAACCATGGTAAATAAAAGTAAAAAGTTACTATTCACCAAAAATTATTTTCATCTCATTGAACCAAATTTTAATTCTTGATATTAACCGTGTCTCTCGGATTTTTGAAATTCCATTCACAGAAGCGGTAAAATTAAGTTTTATGAAAAATTCAGTTTTTTTAACTACCACTTAGTAGTTTCACTATTCATAAAAAATTGAAGTTTTTCAGAACAATGCCAAAATTTCACCCTAATCTATAATTGATATTCCGAATTCAAAAATGATGTCTATTTTAAAAAATTATAAACATATCAGTTGCATTAATTAATTTTATAATTAATTCCCGCTGTCACAACAAATAGCGTGTTTTTAAGAAACAATATATATCAAAAGATTGACAATTGTTTAGGTCCAATTTCAAAGTGAAAATAATTCTAATGAACACCATTGGATAAAATGGTAAAAATATATTCTAATTATACTTTAAAACTACTCAATAATATAATTTATCACTATAAATTATTTTTATTTAAATAGTTGTTTTTAATTAAAATTTAGTAATTTTCACTATTCATCAAAATATAAGTGTTATCTGAAAAGTTCCAAAATTTCACCCTAGGATAAATTCGATATTCCGAATCCAAAAATGAAGTCCATTTTGAGAGATATAATTTATAAAATTTCAAAAAGTAGGTATTACTATTCATAATGGCTAGTTTGATTGGTTGTGGTGTGTTAGAATCTCGAAGTTGCGTACAATGCACGCCATTGCATTATTCGAAGGGAAACGTACCGTGGAAGCTTGGGGTGTTACATTCTCCCCTCCTTCAATAAATTTCGTCCTCACAATTTTTTAAAATTGGGCTTGAGAATATAATGGAAAGTCCCACATCGGAAAGAGAGTCAATAAAACTATCACTTTAAAAGAAAGAAAGAGATGTATAAAGGTCAACCAAGATAACCCATACTCAGATTCCATGTAGGAAAACATGGATATGGATGATAAACTAATTGTCAAGTTATGATGGAGAGTGATAGAAATCATGATCAGGAGAAAGTTAACAATAAGAAAACCAAAAACTTGTGTTGGGACAAGCGACCATTAGTCTCCTAGTAGGAAAGTAAACGGACAACATTTTTTTGTTTTAAGTTACATTACATAAGGATGAGGAAATCATTTATGATATTGAATAAGAATATAAAGATATATACTTACATTTTAAGTAGAGTTTCATTCTTTAATAAATTTCCACCACTAACTCATTTTTTTTAAATGATGAGTATTCAAGAAGACTTGGTCACACTGGAAGAGCTAGAATAAACTTCTATAGAATCACATGATCCATGCAGGATGAACTATATATTTACATTGTCTTTAGAGATTAATCAAAACCAAAATGGTTATTAAAAGATCTAATGATCCCCCAAAAGGATATTCCTTGAGAGAAATAAACACTAATCTTAATTTCCAAAATTAAACCAAAAATACCCCAAAGTTAAATAAATACCATTCAATAATCAATTTTCCTTAAAATCCTTTAATATAATCAAAAATAATATTGAAAACCAAAACATATTAAGAATGTAGTCTTCCACGTTAAATTGTATCTCCACATGACATTAATTACTCTTAAAGTCACATACTTAAAAGTAATTAACCTAATCATTTCCATAAATAACACATATCATTATAAATCCACAATAAAAAAATAGATAAAAATCCACCATTACTCTTCAAATGAAATCCCATAATACTCTATTTTCCTTTGGCATATAGTGTTCTCAACAAAGAGAACAACTTCCAAAATAACATTTATCACTTAATCACCAAATCATTTTCCTATACTAAGGGTATTCATTTGATAAGATATAAGATCCCAAATCAAATTATTATTGATCAATAAAATCATTTAATTAAAAATAACAGTCACACTAACCAGGGACTTCACGTAGTCCAGTGGTAGGCGATAAATCTCAATCGCACTTTGGTTGTGGGTTCGATTCCCATAGCTTTGTCCGACGCGACGGGTTGTCACACGGTCTATGTGTTGTCCTTTTTCAAAAACTATATTTTATAACATTACCAAAATGAGATAAATTCCTCAAAATAACCATAACATAATTTAAACACAAATGTTATATCATAACTTGCATTTTCATCCCAAATTATAATAATTTGTAATTGCCTCAAACCCAATGATCATATAAAACCAAATGGTTATTTATAACTATATCCACAATAGAAAAGATAATTCTTCCATAAATATCATTATCACATGGAAAACGTTTGGGTTACAAATACAAGAGAAAATTATTCCAAAGTAAACCCTTCAACAAGGATCACTAGTAATTTTTAAACATTTATCCAACCATTTATTTCCACATAGCTTCTTCTCTGACCAAGAAAATATCCTATAGAATAGAACATTCACTCGGGTAATGGCCAGATCCCCTAAATTTATGGAAAATGACTGTAAATGGATTCTTGGGACCATTTTTATCTTCTTCCATAGTACTCTTCATTTTTCTTCGGCAATTATTCACTTTATGTCCTTCCTTCCCACACGTAAAACATTTCTTTGTCCCATTGAGACACTTTCCTGGGTGTATCCTTCCATATTTCCTGCATGATGGAAATTGAGGATTTCTTTCTCCATGGTCTCCACTACTGGAGCTCTTATCATTCATCACCTTTCTCTTCTTTGTTGAGTCCGGTAATTGGTTAATATATATATTGTTGATCATATTTTTGGAAAATTTATTTAGCATAAAGACGATATCTTTTACGCCTATCAACATTCCATTTTGTTGCTCATTTCCACCACCGTTCCCACCTTGTACATCATTCTCAAAGTCACTATGACTTCCTTGGAATCCAGCCATTGACTAAAACCAGAAAGCATTGTGTGAGTAATAGTAGTCATAAAATCATTTAAAGATTAACATGTCACCATATTCTCAATTTGAAACACATTAGGATTAACCAAGGTCATTTAATCTCATCTTATATATATAATACTTTAAATCGGTTTGTAAAGAAAATGTAAATTATCCTAAGCATATCCCCCGGGAGTGTCGAAACCAAGAGTGCAGCAAGGCCCGTTGTCGTGCACCAGTTCCCGTTCGAGTCTAGCTCAAAGCGGTGTTTTTGGGTTTTACCCCTAGGTACATCTGTGCCAGAGCCGCCTCTACCTGCTCGTATCCAGACAGAGATGTATTGCTCGGAAAACTCACAAAATCTCTACAATACCAAAATTCTAGGAAGTTCTTCTATACTAATCTTCAAAGTTCATCTTAGGTCTACGTGCTCTAATCAGAGTTTATCTAAATCTAGCTTCCAAGGTTCATATTAAACTTCCTCTAATACCAACTGTAACGCCCCGACCCTAGATACCCAGAGTCGGTGCATTATTGCATAACATTGGCATGATCACAAAGGATTAAGTCTTGAAAGACCGATTAGTTTAGTAGTCTTGGAAACACTAGATATATTCATAAGTCTTACATTACATCATAAGGTAAAAAAAACTAAAACAACATCTTGTCTTCATATCCCCTCATACTATCCCTACAGGTCATTCATAAATTACTTCTTAATAATCTTGGGAAAAATAAAACATTGAAAGGGGTGAGCTCAGATGCTCAGTAAGGATAACATTATAGCAGAAGCTTTCATAGATAAGCATAAACACTTAAGGCAGTTTATAACTAAAACGAAAGCCTTTTAAACTTGAACTTCAGCATAAAATGGAAAAGATAAAATATAATAATGCCATTTACTTACTCACATGGATATTATACTAGTCTAATGATAACATGCAATATCAATAACCACTTTCATAATGATGGAATACATAATGCCAGACTATCATAACCACATAGCCAAGGCCTCGTGCCAAGACTAAAAATAAGATTTTGCCAATGACTTGTGACAAGACACTAGTTTGTCTCATGAGACCTACCGATGCATCAAGGAGCTATAGCGGGCTCCTCCCGTCACTTACTAAGTCCAATTAATTCCTCATATGATCAGGTTTAAACATAACATAAACATTCGTATTAAAACTAGCATACGAAATGTCAATACTTTAACCACAAACCATGAATGGTATAAAAATAGCACATCCACAGTCAAACATAACTTATTCGATACAATATGGAAGATTTTATTGTATCAGATTAATCTCAATCGAGAATAATGAAGGATATTTACATAGATGAAAATAATCATCAAAACTATTTGAGAGAAATATCCCCCTTTTTCTTGAAATCATTTAAAATTCACACTATTTGTCAAGAAGCCATTTAAAAATAGATTTTTGAATCAAAGTGTCCCATACCACTTTGAAACTTTTAAAAGGAGTTTTAATTTTAAAACTTTAATGTCCATATAAATAAATCCTTAAAACCATTTTTAAAACACAGACATTAATGAGCAAGATTTAGAACAATATGTCTTTAAACCATTTAAAAAAGGTATTTTAGTTAGAGTTTCTAACCAAAAGAGAGACACTTGAATACAAATAATTAAGGTAATAAAAACTTTTTAATATCATGAGAATAAAGAGATTCATGATATACTATGTCAAAGTACATTATATACACCACATAAAAGTGATTTGGTGTATAACAACAAAGAAGTCTCAATGGAATGTAAATTGAGATGAAATATCTCATAAAGGCCGTATCCTTAGGTTAAGGATAAATCAACGACATAATTATGTGTGACAAATATAAATACACTAAATATGATTAGATATTCAGTGTAAAACAATCAAAGTAAATTCACACATATTCTAGTAAAAACAACACCAATGAATTGGATGTTTATCTCAACAAATCGAGATTGAGTAAAAATTACTCTTATCAAGTTCATAAAGATGACTTGAGAATTTATCAATGGATTGATTATGTATATAAAAAGTATATCCACAGAAAGGGGAGTGGAAATTATGACATAATCAAATGAATAGTGATTCCACACATAATCTTGGAGTAAAATAATCAATGAAGTATGCGTAAAGCTGAATGAGTGGAAATTGAAATTCCAAATTCCCTTATAGATTTGGTAACATATGAAACATAAACCCATGAAATAAGGATAATAAAATATTGATGTAAATATCCATAAATTAAAGTATATTACAAAATGAATACAATCATGGGAAGTACACACACCACATGGAATAAATAAGTGGTGAACAATGGAAATCTCACGGAATTAAAAGTGAGATAAGAAACCCCTTACCACGTTGTAATCAACTGAGTCATATGACCAAAAGTTAATAACCACCAAATTATTTACAGAACAACATTAATATAAATAGAATAATGATAATATATATCAAATGGTAGTACACAATATACCACTTTCAATAAATTAGTGGCGAACAATGGAAATCTCACGGAATTGAAAGTGAGATAAGAAAATCCCTTACCTTGTAATTTTCCTTGGTTGGGGGTAGGTTAACATCCTGTATAATGTTGAAATAATTGTTATTAAATTATTCATGAATCATATAAATTAATATGATACCATATATGATCTTTTAACATTGCTTTGTTAATAATATCTTAGAATTATCGTCGTTTCAGGTGTTAACTTACTCATTTTCTTTTATATGTTTTGTTACGTAAGCCATGTTTGTCATGGATAGGTTGTATATTATTCATATCCAGAATTATATAAAGTCCTTAAACATTATTTTTAAATCATCAAATGATATTTATACTTGAATGGATACGATAAAGAATGAATCTCATCGCGTTCGTGGAGACGGTAGTCCGTACGTACACACGAGCAACAATATCATTCTTTTGATATTAAAATAATATATAATTGGATGGTATATAATATATAAAAAATCATTATCATGTTATATTTATTATTTTAATGAGTTACACATCATTATTATACCCACCCAAATAATAATATATTGAATAACAATTACACCACGACATGGAGACGCTAAGCCGTACGTACGCACGTATGGTGACATGTTATTCAAAGGGTGGATAGAATACTGAATATGGTTGTAACATATTTATAATAACATCACAGTATATATAAGATACTGTATTTATTATTTTATAATGGTAATAACAAAGAAATAAGAAGTGGAAGAAGAAAGGAACTTGAAAAGGGGTGGTGAAAACATTACCTCTTCTTCGGGTTCTTCCTTTTGATTTGATCAAAAGGGCTCCTTAGGTTGGCTTTATGATCAAACTAAGGCCTCTAGGTTGTAGCAAGGGAAGTTTAGAGAGTATTTGGGAAGGGTTTGGCCGAACCAAAAGGCTTTGAAGGTGTGAAGAAATGATAAGGAGGAGTGCCCTTTTATAAGAGGGGTGAGGGGCACCTTTGGAAAAGCTAAAAATATTAATTTATAATAAATTCATATTCGGTTTATAATGGATTAAAAGTTTATTATTCAAAGTTTAAGGTAGGTATAGGTCGAAAAACATTCATCCAATAGAATTTAGACAGGTTTGGGTCACTATATTAATCTTATCTTTTAGTTTTAACTCTTAGTTAATTAGTTTGACATTTACCATGTCACTTTGTATTTTTATATTATATTGTTAATAAACTTACTATATACATCCAAGCGACCCCAAAGTGGTCCATTAATGATATACCTATCATGATATAAGTCTCTTGGCCAAAACTTAGATTTTTATGAATTTAATATCAATTAATAATTTAATATTTGTTTTAAAAACTCTTTTATGTCAATTTTGACACTATTCAATAGTTGATTTTTGTGAAACTCATAAAAGAATGATTACTTAGATAAAAGTAGATTAAAGCAATACTAATATCTCATATTATCCTATAAAATTAGTGTAATTCATTAAAAGTCTTAAATTATATTTATTTGGGTATTTATAATATCAATTATTTTAATTTTTCACTATTATGGTAATTACTGCATCATAATTGTGTCATAAATATATTAAATTATTTAATGTCTAAAAATTATAAATAAAATATCATTATGTAGGAAATCTTATTATATTTATAATGAATATTTAAAATCTAATTTATATTATGTATAACCCTATATTAAAAATGTTTTAATAAATAAAGTTTGATTTTAACTCTTTTAACTCTTCTTTGAATTAAATAATAATAAATGTCCTAATATAATCCAAGTGGACCTAAATGATAATATTTTATTCCTATGGTTGTTTTTGGTCGAGATACACTTGTCCAATAGAATTAGGACATGTTTTAGGGTAATATTAATATCATTTTTACCCTTAATTACCCTATTTACTTTTAACCGTGGTAAATAAAAGTAAAAAGTTACTATTCACCAAAAATTATTTTCGTCTCATTGAACCACATTTTACTTCTTGATATTAACCGTGTCTCTTTGATTTTTTCCATTCCATTCACAGAAGCGGTAAAATTAAGTTTTATGAAAAATTCAGTTTTTTTTAACTACCACTTAGTAGTTTCACTATTCATCAAAAATTGAAGTTTTTCAGAACAATGCCAAAATTTCACCCTAAGCTATAATTGATATTCAGAATTAAAAAATGATGTCTATTTTACAAAATTATAAACATATAAGTTGCATTAATTAATTTTATAATTAATTCCCACTGTCACAACAAATAGCGTGTTTTTAAGAAACAATATATATCAAAAGATTGACAATTGTTTAGGTCCAATTTCAAAGTGAAATTAATTATAATGAACACCATTGGATAAAATGGTAAAAATATATTCTAATTATACTTTAAAACCACTCAATAATATAATTTATCACTATAAATTATTTTGATTATATAGTTGTTTTTAATTAAAATTTAGTAATTTTCACTATTCATCAAAATATAAGTGTTATCCGAAAAGTTCCAAAATTTCACCCTAGGATAAATTCGATATTCCGAATCCAAAAATGAAGTCCATTTTGATAGATAGAATTTATAAAATTTCAAAAAGTAGGTATTACTATTTATAACGGCTAGTTTGATTGGTTGTGGTGTGTTAGAATCTCGAAGTTGCGTACAATGAACGCCATTGCATTATTCGAAGGGAAACGTACCGTGGAAGCTTGGGGTGTTACATCATGGCTGGGTTCTATACAAAACATCTTCAAGAATCTAGAGATGCCTCCAGGGAGGAGGGTCAATCTCGCTACTTACATGCTGCGTGATTCCACCAAGATGTGGTGGGATGTTACCACCTAGACTGAGCATCACTGAGACATGGTGTGAGAATATTTTTAGGCATTCTTCTATGAATTTTTCTTCTCAGAGATGCTGAGGGAATATCGACCTCGAGAGTTCATGAATTTGCAGTAGGGCACCATGTTAGTGATAAACTATTCTGCCTACTTCACGGAGCTACAGTGTTTTGCACCTATTCTAGTAGGTGATGAGATGTTTGGGGCTAGAAGAATTGAGTATGGTTTTTGATATGACATCCGAGAACTAGTGAAAATTTTCAGGTTGCCTACAGTGCATGATATTGTAAACCAGGTGCTGATTACTGAGCGGAACCTGCGAGAAGCTAGTGGTGCAGGACAGGGCAGTTCGACACCAGTTTCTGGTACTATTTCTACTGGTAAGAGGAAGATGCATATGGATTTATCTCATGGTGGTAGTACTATCCAGAGGATTTGTTTAGGTGGCCCGGTAATGTGCTTATAGTGTGGTAAAGAGGGGAACAAGAGACCTCAGTGTCCACGTGACTCAGTGGAGTGTTGAGCTTGCGGCAAGATGGGTCATCTGCAGCACCTTTGCGGGGCGTTTCCACCACTGACTAGTGAGAGGGGTTCTATATAGAATCTGCATGCAGGAGCAGGGCCAACAATTACTTACCAGTCAGGGAATTGGAATATGTTAGGACGTTCAGGCTGATGTGGTGGTCGTGGCCATGGTAGCTAGACACCAAGATCTCAGAGACAGCAGGGTTGGTCAGCTCAGGGTAGCCAGGCTGTGTCACAGGGCCATGGAACTGAGCAGGCATATGTAGTGCAATAGACCCAACAGGAGATAGATTGAAGACCTTCTACTATCAGAGGTACTATTATTATTTCTTCTATTTTATCTTCAGTAATTTTTGATACTGGTGCTACACATAGCTTTATATCTATGCTCGTTTTGGAGAGCCTTGGGCTATGTGATTCTTCTTCTTATAATATCATGACGCTAGACACACTGTTGGGAATTAGAACGGCTGGTGTGCATTAGTGCAGGGAGTTCCCTCTAGAGGTTGGTGGGTGTCACTTTCTATGGGACCTCTATGTCTTAGAGATGACAAGCTATGACGTCATTGTCGGGATGGACTGGTTGGTACCCTTTTGAGACTTTGTATATTTATATCGTCGTAGGGTGAGTTTCACGTCACTAGAGGGTAGAGAATTTCTATTCAAGGGTGAGTGGGATGTCCAGGTGAACCGAGTTGGACCCAAGCATCATGGGCAAGGTGGAGTGACAACCCATTTTGCGATTTTGTATCTGGATGACCAGGGAACTTGTCAGAAAGATTTCCCTCCAGTGGTTGGTCGTTTCAGGGATGTCTTCCTGGATGATTATTCAGGTCTACCTCCTGAGCGAGAGGTGTATTTCTCTATTGAGCTTGTGCCAGGAGTGGCACTGGTGTCCATTCCTCCTTATAGGATGGCTACACCAGAGTTATAGGAGCTCAAGAAACAGTTAGAGGAGTTGTAGGAAGAGAGTTTCATCCGACCCAGTACTTCTCCTTGAGGTTCGCCTATCCTATTTGCGAAGAAGGTGGATGGTACCCTCATACTTTGTGTGGATTATCGGATGCTAAACCAGTTTACGGTCAATAACCGATATCCCTTTCCAAGTATTGATGATATTTTTGATCAACTTTGAGGAGAACGAGTGTTATAGAAGATTGAATTGAGATCTAGATATCATCATTTACACATTAGACCGTTGGGTATATTTCTTACAACCTTTCGGAGCAGATATGGTCTATACGAGTACTTGGTCATGCCGTTCGGACTCACGAACGCACAAATAGTTTTCATGGATCTGATGAATCATGTGTTCCACCCTTATCTGGATTCTTTTGTGGTTGTATTTATGGAAGATATCTTGGTGTACTATCACACTCAACATGACCATTCCACCCATCTTGAGATCATACTGAGTACACTGAGAGAGCATCAGTTATATGCTTAGCTCTTAAAGTGCAACTTTTAGATAGACCAGATACACTTCCTGGGTAATATTATCTTAGAGGCAGGAGTTGCGGTAGACCCAGAGAAAGTGAGAGCAGTAGTTTCCTGGGAGTAGTAGAAGAACGTGTTTGAAATATATAGTTTCTTGGGGATATCTGGTTACCATTGGCACTTTATATAGGACTTCTCCCACTTAGAAGTGCCGTTGATGGGTTTTAATAAGAAGGGTGTGAAGTTTGTTTGGTCAGAAGCTTGCGAGACAGCCTTTCAGGAGCTGAAGGGAAGGTTGACATCAGCACCAGTCCTGATACTTCTAGAGCAAGGGAAGAGCTATACAGTTTACTGTGGTGCATCAGGAATTGGGTTGGGAGCAGTGTTGATACAGGGTGATCGAGTAGCTGCGTACGAGTCTCAGCAGTTGAGGCCACATGAGAGGAATTACCCGACACATTATCTCGATTTGGATGAAGTTGTTCACACATTATGCTGTTGGAGACATTATCTCTTAGTAGAACATTTTGTGGTGTTTACCGACCACAAAAGTCTTAAATATATCTTTAACCAGCATGACTTGAATCTGAGATAGTGAAGGTGGGTTGAATACCTTCAGTCATTCGACTTTGAGCTTTCTTATACACCTGGTAAGGGTAATGTAGTAGCTGATACACTGAGTAGGAGGAATCAGATACAGGTAGTGTAGGAGGCCAGTGGTGAGTGGAAACTGATGACTTTGTTCTCTAAGATGTATTTGGAGGTTCATGATAGTCAGGGGCGAGCCTACCTTTCATCCTTATCTGTGACTTCTACCCTCCTGGATAAAGTGAGGATGATACAACTATCAGATTCGGAAGGCCTAGTTATACGGGAGTTGGTGGAAAGTGAGGACCCTCCTCCTGGTTGGACGATAGGTGATGATAAGGTACTGTGTATCCATGGACAAGTGTGGGTTCCAAGGGATATACACGAGGAGTTGATGCAGGAATTTCATGCTTCAGCTTGGGCAATGCATCCCGAAGTTACCAAAATGTACCGTGACTTGAGACGTCAGTATTGGTGGCCGGGTATGAAAAGAGAGGTAGCTGGTTTTTTTATGAGATGTTCCAAATGTCATCAGGTGAAGGTGGAGCATCAAAGGACAACTGTACTGTTACAACAGTTACCCATTCGAGAGTGGAAATGGGATTATGTCGCGATGGACTTTGTGACCAGGTTTCTGAGGTCACCTCGAGGTAGTGATTCCGTATGGGTTGTTGTGGACAGACTTATGAAGGTAGCTCACCTTTTGCCGATCAAGTAGACCTTTGGTTTTGAGGAACTTGGGAGTTTGTATTTCTAAGAGGTAGTATGTCTTCATGGGGTCCCTCTTTCTATCGTTTCTGATAGGGATACCCATTTTATGTCTCATTTCTGGTAGAGTTTTTAGAGGGAATTGGGTACACAGGTGCTTCTGAGTACAACTTACCACCCTTAGACCGATGACCAGTCAGAGTGTACAATACAGGTGCTTTAGGACATGCTGCGCGCATGCGTCCTAGACTTTGGGGGATCTTGGTAGAAGCACATACCCCTGGTTGAGTTTTCCTATAATAATAGTTTTTAGGAAAATATTGAGATGGAACCTTACGAGGATTTATATGGTAGGCCATGATGATCACCCTTGTGCTGGTTGGAGGCAGGTGAGGTAGCTTTACTAGGACCACGTCTTGTGCAAGAGACTTTAGAGCGGGGCTAGTTGATTCAGAAGCAGATAACTACTGCACAGTCTCATCAAAAATCTCATGATAATCATCGCAGATGAACCTTAGAGTTCGTGGTTGGGGATCATGTTTTCTTGCATGTTTCACCGAGGTTGGGACACATGCGGATCAGAAGACAGTGTAAAATTTCACTGAGGTATGTAGGGCCGTTTGAGATTCTAGAGAGAGTCGGGCCAATTGTTTATCGGTTGAAGTTACCACAGAGGTACCGAGACATGTACAATGTCTTCCACGTATCTCAGTTGCGTCGTTATCACTTAGAACCATCTCACATTTTTTAGACCGAGGAGGTATAACTTTAGGTCGATGCATCCTTTGAGAAGCATCCGATTTTTATTGTTGATAGGAGCACAAAGGTTCTCCGAGGCCGGTCAGTTCCTCTCGTATGGGTACTATGACAGCATGGCCGAGTGCAGGATGAAAACTAGGAGCGGGAGAACGACGTACATTCTCAGTGGTCATAGTTGTTCTTAGATTTATCTTCACCACCCTTGGAAGGTCAATTTGGGGACAAATTGCTTTAAGGGGGGAAGTTTGTAAGAACCCGGTTCTTATTCTTGAGGTACATGTTTCTTTTTTTCCTGTTTCCTTAAGTGTATTTGAAAAAATAAGGAAAATAAGGAAAAATACCAAAATTTGTGGGTACACGCCGTGTAATTTTCTAAACACCATGTACTTTGGCCGCGTGGGATGAGTACACAAGGCATGTAGGCCTGTTAGCGATGAAGGGTGTAAAAACTGACTACACGCCGTGTACTTGGTATTTACACACCGTGTAATCAGTCAGTAGGTGAACAGTAAGGTAGTGGGATTAGTCTCCAGCAGAGTGATAGTACACACTGTGTACTTAGAAATACACACCGTGTAATCAAGCTGACAAATGAACAGTGAGGCGGTGGTAAGTGGCCGCTAGAGGAACAGTTAAAAAATGAAAAGTACACGCCGTGTACTTGAGAGTACATGCCGTGTAGATATGTTTTTTCTCTTAAAATAGATAGTATCCTCCTCTTTCAACAGATAATGCTTATAACTTGTTTAGAGTGTGGGAGAGATGGCCAGACCTTGGTAGAGCTCCCAACCACACACCGGGGCTCCGATTCCTTCACCGATGATCTAATTTGAACTGTGCGGGTATGTTCTTCTTTCTCCTTGAGTGTTTCTTTCCAATTATTTCTCGAGGAGAAGTTATTTGAGTTTGAATGGGTAAATGTTTTTCCCATATCTATGTCATTCTCGGTTGTTTCGTGAGGTGTCGTTTGTGTATATCGGTCAGTAGAGATTGAGGTAGGTGGTCTGGTGTTTATTTCTAAATGTTAAGTTGTTTTTGTGTACTATTGTGCTACGCACCCATTTTTGGGGTGTCGTATAGTTGAGGCCTTTACTGATAAAATACCTAGAATTCCATAGGTAATGTAATAAATATGTATAAAATGCTGTTTGGGATCACTGCATTGTTCTAGGGCCACCCCGTGGGTGCGTTTCCCTTATTTACCCATTTGACCAGGCTAGCCGTGGGTATGCCGTGATTATAGAATGATTTGAGTTTTCTTGAGATAAATGTATATAATTTCTTACTTATGTGTTGGGATCATCCCAGTTACTTTCTTAGCCTGAGGGCAGTGTTTTGTTTAGCTTGAGGGAAAGTGTTTGTTTAGCCTGAGGGCAACGTTTCTTATGTCTGAGGGTAATGGATTTCATGCCTGAGGGAAATATCTCATACGCCTGAGGGAAATATTCATTATACCTGAGGGCAGTTACCTGAGGTTTTTGTTTCTGTTTAGCCTGGGGGAATGAATCTAATTATCCTGAGGGTGAGGTATTGTTTAGCCTGATGGAAATGTTCACTTGAATATTCACTATGGCGTTTTCTTGTGTTACACCTACCAATCTAAAGCACATGCTTGGTATTGTTATACCTTCTATTTATTAGATAGACTATTGTAGTTTTTCTACGGAACTGTATAGGATATTGTTGGCTGAGGCCGGGTCTTGGGAACTTATAATTCAATTATATTGAATTGTTAAATGATAATTAAATGGAAATGGAATTGGTAGGAGTATCTACTTTGGAGTACTTCCTAGTTTATTGCATTTCATTATTGCACACTACTGTTGCACATTTTCACTGATAGTTGAGAATGGGCCTTTGGTGGTTGCCTACTAGGATTTATTTCTCACACCCTGTTTGGGCCATGTCTTGGGCCCAAACAGATTATATTGCTGCAGGTGTTGATAAAGTCAAGAGTCCCTATACAGGTACTTGATTATTGTAGAGGAGTAGGAGAGCATGGGACCGACCTTAGGCTTGCGATGCTGCTGAGTTCCGCTACACTGTTTTAGTTTGCTTTGTTGTACTTGGTAATTTTACTGTATTGTATTTGATTATAGTGTATCCTGTTTTGACGGTTTTCTTAGAAATAGGACATATTGCATCATCATGTATATATGACGGTTGGATATCTTTTTATTCTGTACTTTTTTCCTTTCATATTTGTATTAATTACTACTTCCTCCTTTTGTATGTTTTTATTTCGTTCTGTTGCGCTACACTTTGACAAATGAGGGCATAGTTTCCCCACTATCAGACCTAGGCCCTCGCTGCTAGTCGGCAGCCTCTGGCGTTTGGGGAAATGCGCTTGAGGTCATGTGACCAACCAGGTTCGGGGCACCCATTGAGTGGTACCCGGATCCAGGATGTTACAATATTAATAAGAATATATAAACTAAGGGAAAGTGGGTGTCATTTCCAACAATTCCCAGTAATTGATAAAAGGAACCATGCCCAACCATTTAACTGAAAATAATAATAATAATAATTAAAATGACCTCCATGTACAAAAATTTATATTATAAGTAATTATAAGGGGAACCATTCCTAAAAATTCAATAATTAAATATATGTGGCGCCATGCCTAACATTTTCAGTAGGCAATGATATGGGGAGACATGTCTATCATTTTATAATAATAATTATAAGGAAGATAATGTCCAAAAAAACTAATAATAACAATAATAACGTGATGTCTAATAAATTAAAATAATAAAGAGGAACATATTTTAAAATAATTGAAACTAAATGGTGATGAGATCCATGTCCAAAAATGTTTAATCATTTATAATTCATTTAATTTAAAGTGATTTACAATCTTGTGCATGAAATTTCATATTATAATCCAAGTGATTCTCAAGGAAATATATACATTGGAATATTTCCTTTAATAACTAAAAATAGGTCATGGTAAATATCCATTCCTATTAAAAATTTAAACATACCTTTAGACATATCATTTACAAGTTCAAAAAAGTCCAAGGGACATGGCCATGCCATTCACATTCCGTTTAATCCATTTATCCATTTTTAGTACTTTTTTCCTTTTATTTAAATGTGATAAGGGGCCAAGAGTATTTATAATTCTAATGATCATAATCATACTTTATAATTAACAAGGGACAAGTAGGACTCCATGAAAATATAAAACTCATCATGATTTATTTAATTAAACAATTTCCATTTCAATTCAATTAATAATACTAACTAGTTACATTTTAATTAGCCACAAGGTGGGTCAATTAATAGTATTAAAACATTTAGAAGTTCCCTTAATTATATTATCTGTACCACTAATTAGGTTGAAACTCAACATGTATTAAGGGATATTTAATTACATAAACAAGACATCATGTTCATGGGAATTTATATTAACACACCCAAAGGGATGGTTCGCGTTGAGGAAGATAACCTACAATGATGGAATTTTGGTATCAAGGACAACTGATTCAAGGTGTTAAAAATTTATATAAATTAATTTAACATTTATGAGGTGACACATTGAGAATTTGATGTGTGAAACAATGACTCATTTTATAAATGACATAAATTTATGGGAAAGACATATAGACCACCTAACTTATACCAAGGAAGATTCACTCATATATTCTTAGCCTTTTCTTTAATTTTAAATAAGAGGAATAAAAAAACCCAGGAACACCCTAAAAATAGAGAATATAAGCTCACATTGAAACAAAATCCAATACGAAAGGATAAACTAATAAAAGAAGAAATAAGATAGACTAACCAAGGGTGATCAATCGTGATAAATGATAATTGAATTAGACCAAGAATAAAGGGAATCCATCTATAGAAAGAGGATAGTGAGGAGGTATTTCATGGAGGATGCTACTGAATAATGAGGGTTGAAATGGAGTAAAAACACATTTATGGGTAGAGGGGGGAAATGGTAATTTTCCCCCATTTTAAGAGGCACACATTTAGGTAACCCGGTTAGGATAACTATACACCAACCATGCAGTGCCACTGTCCAAGCACCCGCATGCTGCAAAGTTTCCTGGCATGGTTTTCCAACCATGTCCTAACTATGTGGTCTTCACTTCCCAAGAACACCTTCCCCACATAGTTATCATGCATGGTTAGAAAAACTGTGCACCAACCATGTGGGTATCTCATCACCTTTACACCAAAACACATGGTTGTATGGGCCTCCTCACGTGCTTAAGAAAATTGTGTCCCTATAAAAAATGGAATGCATAGTCCACACTAATAGTGCACCAACTGTGTTCCCAATGTTTTCTCTCATGAAACCAATCTATTTAAGACCATCAATTACAAAACTCATATGAAATACCAAGATACCTTTTAGGCCTTAAAACCCTTCCAAAAACGTTATTTTAATGAGTAAAAACTCTCATAATTTTATTTATAAGATGTTGTTGACATTTGGACCATCCGCTAAATGAAAATTTCAAATTCATTTTTAATTTATGACTGGTTCAAAACATGAGATTTTACTGATAGATCCAATTTCACCATTGATATGATCTATGAGATTACAAGTGGCCCCAATTTCCCAAAATATGATATATGATATCATAGGTGGGTTTTTTCTGTCAATTTGATATAATATATTATGGGTAGGGAAACTTACTCCCTTGATAAGATATATGAGATTATGTGTGGGGCCAATTTTTCCCTGATATGTTATACAAGATTCCAGGTGGGTTTATTTTCCCCCTTTAGTGTTATATATATTAGATGATCTGGGTGGGTCTCTCTTACTCTTAGTGATTATATACACATGATATATTTATGGGAGATCTATTCTTACCCCAAGTGTTGATGTGACATGTCTAGAGACATACAAAATTGGATAAAGTAGGTATGGTAAACCTCATAAATCACCTTATAACCTGAGGATCAATGATGATTTAGTCATTTCATTTTTAATTAATCATTTTATTGTGATGAGAATATCACATCTTGCATACATGGTATTTACTAGTTTTTTTTATAGATACTATTTGTAGTTACCTTTTTTTACTCATACCCTTCCTGGGAAGTACTGTTCCTCTGGTACCTGAGTGGACCTCATTATTTTATGTTCATGTATATAATAACCCTAGTATTTTATGTATGATCTATATATCTTGGATATAGTTAAGAGATGAGGATTTTTAATGGTATAAGAGCCTCCTTGTACCTTTTTAATTTTATTTATTTTTTATGTGTGATTAGCTAAGTGGGTGATCAGTCATATGTATGCTTATATAAAAATATTTTATTTGATATAACACCGATGTCTTCTTATTGATTCTATATACTCTAGTTATTTTTATTTATATTTTTTTTGTTATTCCCTTTGTTTTTATACTCTAACATGAGGTTATAGATTCCCCATAGTAACTCCTTAAACCCTCACTATAAGTTTGTAGACTCTAGCACATGGGGAGGTGTGCCTGAGGTTATGTGGAAATATAAATAGGACACTATTGAGTGGAAAATGGAAGTGGGAATCAGAAAGTGGTTTTCAATCATTATTTATTTAGAATAGTATTTCGGGTGTGGTATAAAGGGAATATAAATGTGTCAAATCTTACGATGGCCATTGTAATGGTAATACATGAACACTTTACTAGTTGAAAGTCCAGGTAAGTAGGGTTTTGGGATTTCCATTTTAGGGTTTCATTATTATTATTGAAATATTTATTCAATATGATGTGTCTATTTTAGATCATTATTTATGGTATAGTCTCCTATCTTATAGTGGAAAAAGGTTTCTATGCATGAATCATATTTTTCTTGTAAGATTCTAATTCCATTCAAATTGTTATGTGTGATTGATTTCAATAACGACGGGGTTCAGTTGTTTAATGTGTCAATAACAACTTATATAGTGTTTTCCTATATAATTGGGTTTATTCTACTTAGTTTAACCATAACACTTTCTCTCTAATGAAAATTAATTTTTATCTTGCAAATTATTATTCATCAATGATGGTTATACTATCCTTTGGTTCAAGGAATGTATAGTAACCCTTGGTGGGTTGGTTTAGGCACTGTATTCCTTTATACTGATTCTGGATAAGGAAATAGGTTTGGTTACATAAAGTGTTAACAAAAAGCTATATAGTGTTTTATAATATATCAACTTGGTGGAATTATACTTAATAGAATCATATGACTACTATTTTCTTGATATTGATCATCACTGGGTAATACTGATATATACATATAGATGTGACCTTAGTCCTTGAGGGGTAGTTTGGTATAAGGATTCCCGGTGAGGATTAGAGACGTGAAGTTGATGTGTTGCAATGAGACAAATCATGAGGATATTCAATATAGATGAGGTATTCTTAGGAAATGTGTTTTGGATTGGTATAGGTTTTCCAGAGGATGGGAATACCCAAATATAGAAACTGTGAGTTACATTGTGTTTTAGAGGGATGAATCAGTTAGTTTCCAAGTTCTATTGATTTAGGTGTATTTTCTATTGAAATTTCATATCATTATACTAGATGTATGTATTTATTATATATAGGTAATGTGTAGAAACTTATGTTTTTGTAATGATTCTTGGGTGGTGGGTGATCATGTGGGGCCCTGACTTGAGTGAGATGCCTCAGGATTTTGGGAAAAAAATCATCGATGTGTTTTTTTTGTTTAGATGATATTGGCATGAGAGGTGAGAATGGTCTTTTATTTAGGTTCTTTAACCTTGGTTTGAGAGGATATAACACATGGTATCATGAGTCCAATTATGTGACCATATGGTGTGGTATCATACGCCTATTGAGTTTGGATGAGATTGAGATAGACAGTGTGTGAGAACCTGTGAGAGTTTTCTTAGAGATTCAAATTTCCTTGGGAAATGGAGAGTGAAAATCAATATGGATTTTTTAGTAAAATTATCAATATATTTGGCTATGTGTGTGTAAGTTATCAGTGGTTCCAATTGTTTATAGATTAGTGAGTGGTGATGTTTGGTTCAAGGACTTCTAAATTTGATAGAATGCTATGGGAATGGAAGTTTGAGGTTTTTATTAGGATTAGAAGTGTCCCTCAGTGGTGGGAGGAGATTTCAAGGATTCATCAGGGTGTCTTGGAATGGTTTATATATGCTTGATCTTTAACATTGGTTATCAGAATGGGATAAGAATGGCTAAGGAGGAGTGATGTGCATGAGATAATGGAATTTTTTTAGTGTTACACTTGAAGAGTGGTGTAACAGAAGAAAGATGGCGGTAAGCAAACCATTGGGTAATTAGAGAGTGTTACCCTTGTTATGGGTTGAATTTTGGAAGATGTTGAGTCCTTGGGAGCCAAGAATGGGTAGTTATCGATGTTTTATGTTAGTGCTTGATTATGAGTGGTGATGGTCATGTCGATTCATTTCATATAGTAATGGATGGATCATGGGCCATGGAGATTGGGAATTTTGTTTAATAGAGTGATGATAAGTATACTCTAAGGGAGAAGAGCATTGAAGCTACCATGGAGGTACAACCCTCATGTAGGAAGTCTTGTGGATGTGGTGGGACTGGCTAGTGGATGGTTGAGTTGAAACTAGGACACTAATAACCTGGTAAATATAGTTTATCTAAACACATGGTAGGCACCTGAATTGGCATCCTAATATCATGTTGAATATAGTTTGTGCATTGGAATTGAAAAAATGAATAAATTTAGTGTGATTCGAGATTGATACAGATTAGAGATGCACTGATGCTCATGGAGAGAGTATGACGATTGGTGTGGGTGGGTAAGGAACTCACTATGGAATTACACTGAGTTTAGGGTTCAGACTTTGGTTTGGGTGTTTGTAAGATCTTATGATGCCTCAAGGAATTAAGGCATCATGATCTAAAGATACAATAGCACATCAATGGGTGAAACTATGTGTTTTGTTGAGAGGTCATACAGAGTAAGAACAACTATTGTTTCTATGTATTATTAGGTGTTGTGTGGTTGAAACCATATTGAGTGCATTGATGGAATACTTGAAGAGTGTTTTAGGTAAGAAATTCTAATAATGGGGAGAACCATGATCTATAATCATTTGTTGGGATAGATTATTATGTTGGGAAGAACCATACCATTGGGGATGGATCAGTTGATGATTTATTATTAATGTTAGGTGATAGTTATGAGTGGGTAGCTCAACTTTTAGTTAACGACGTGACTTTATGTCGGGAGTTTCATAGAAGAATATTACTAAACATTATAAGATAGAATGTAGTGAGTTAGATGTGAATTTATGACTGATTAGGGTCAAGAATATTGGTGTAAGTACCATAAAGAATTCTTAGGGAGTAAAAGTGTTATGGTGTGGATTTTTTAATGACCAATGTCCTTACAGGTTGTGAAATTTAAGAGAAAGTTTTATTTTTTGGTTCCTAAGTAAGGTAATTTTTGAGAATTTGGACTCAGATATGAATTTTAATGGTTGGAACATCTTAAGGATAATTTTTTGGGAGTTTTTAGAGGCTTATAATGTGTGTTGAGTGCTTGGGTGATTGTCGATGTGGGTTTGGGGTGACCCCCTTACTGATTTTTTATAGGTTTCCATCATGCCATGATAGGTGATGGTTTCACCATGGTGAGGTCTGGTTGAGGGATCACACCATATCTCTTTAGGCACAATAGTGTGGAGGAAAAAGTTCAAGCCATGATAAGGGAGTTTTAAGATGTGGTTCCAGTTTTTATTTGTGATTTTTTTTTTCACTCAGGAAATAATCCTTATGTATTGGGTCAAATTGTAAAATGTGGTTCTACGTCAAAATATCCTTAAATTTTTGGATTTTGGCTATGGAGGGGCTTCTACATATTTTTATAAGGACTCATACATTTTAGCTTTTAATTTTTCCATATAGAAGGTCATTTATGGCATGACCCTTTCAATAACCCTGTGATGGATTGTTGTGAAGAGTGTTGTGACATAAATCATGGGGCCACAACCATGAAGAGAACTATTTTGGCATGATGTTGTGTCATGAGGATGAAGATAACATGAAATTTCTCACCGTTACATTGGATTTATATCACTCACCCTATTTATTTAGGGGTTTTAATTAAATTATATGATATTAGTGAGTGATCGAGTGTTTTTATGTAGATTTTTCTCATAAGGGTACCAAGAGTTTGTTAGGGTATATTGTCACATATTTTCTTGAGGTTTAACTTAGTGGATTCCACTTAGTAAGTTTTAGGTGATTATACCTTTTGTATCAATATTTAATAATAAATTATAAAATTTTATAATTAATTATTTTGAATTATGGATTTAGATGGGACCTTGGGTGTTAATGTAAGCTTAGGTGAGGCATAGTCGGACTTGACTGAGGATGAGTAGAGTATCATGAGGGGATAACTCCAAATGAGGTAGGTGCTCCATGAAAATCTCCCAAAGGTTTATGTATTTGTTTTATTCATTTGATATGTGGTCTCTTCACTTGTGTGTGATCTATGTTGAAATTGAAACAAATTGTTCCCCTTAAATTCCAATGTCTATAATGGAAGTGTATTGGGAAACAATGAACCCTTGGAAACTAGTTTGATGTCTCAGCTGTTGATGGAAAAGGGTTAGAAAATGAATACATGTTTTTTGATATAAAAACCCTATAGGGAGATAAATTAATTTAAATTAATGAGACTTAGTGTCTTGGTGACAGTATGGAATAAGCCTCCTCAGTCCCAAGAAGGTTCTCCAGTGATGTTTGTGAGAAATAGAGTTTCCTGGTGACTATGTCACTAAGTGAGAGAGGATTCCAATTGAGGTCACAAGAGACCTAATATGGATCCTCAGGATTGGGATGAGATTCACATAGCTGGAGTTATCTTCCCAACTCTAGTTGGGTAGGTAGGAGGGGCTTAGGATAAGTGGTGATGGGTAAGATGATCACATGTCCCCCATATGATGGGGAATTACTCTTGATGGTGGATTCGACTCTTAATGAGTTACATGAGTAGGATATGTCCTCCAGGGTCTGATGAGGTATTTCAAAAGGATTTAATCCAAGTGATGGGTTGAGATCCCTCCTAGGGAGATGTGATATGAGATCCAAGTGTGAGTCATGGGTTTTGTCAAGGCAACTTCACACAAGGATTATTAGAGGGTTAGTGCGATTTATTTTGGGATAGTCCTTTGTTACTGGGGTTAGGATATGATGTGGGTTTTGATGAAGTTTTGGACTAACCTCTCAATGATAGTGTTGGATATATACTATAGGTTTTGAGAACACCATGGGGCATTGGATACAACTTGGTTCTAATAAACAGAGGCCGAGAAGGGTATGGATGACCTTAGTGGAAGCCCTTATGAGAGAGATGAAAATTATGATGGGTTCAATGTTATGTTCTTGTGAAACAAAGATGGTATTAACAAGACTAACCCAAGTGGATAGATAGATTTTAAATCATTCCTTGAGATATGGGTATAGGTTTGAGTGACTAGCACCATAGAGATGAGCTGGAGATAATGTGGTGTAGGAAACGATACCTATTTTGAATATATGTTTTGCGATGGTATCTGAGAGATAGTATTACCCTAGGGGTGTGATGATACATGAGATTATGGATGGAGAGGATCCAATGATATTATATATGATCCCCTAGGTGTGTGTGATATGATATACGATATTATGGGTTGGGCCTCTTCCTCCCCCCGATATGATATATGAGATTATGGGTGGGGAAGATTTACCCTGATATGATATATGAGATTATGGGTAGGGATTATTTCCCCTAATATGATATATGATATTGTGGGTGGGGATGATTTATACAATATAATAGATGAGATTATGGGTGGGGAAAATTTCCAAAAATATGATATATGATATTATGGGTGGGGATCCTTTTACCCTCGATATGATATGTGAGATTATGGGTGGGGCCTCTTTCCATGATGTTATAAAATATGAGATTCTGGGTGGGTCCAATTTCACTTTTCATGTTATATATATCAAATGATTTGGGTGGGATTATCTTATTATAGAGTTATTATATATATATATATATATAGGATGTTTCTGGGTGCTGTTTTCATCCCCTAAGTGTTGACGTGACATGTTTAGAGACATCTGTTACTGGCTAAATTAGGGATGGTTGACCTCGAGTGTCACCATAGAACCCAAGGATCAATCATGATTAATTTATTAAATTTTAATTTAATTAATTAATTATGTCGATCACATCACATCATGTATACACTTTATTTACTAGTTATGATAAGGACATAATTGGCAGTGGCTTACTAAATTGTACTCACACCTTACTCAGGATACCCCAATACTTTGGTACTTGAGTAGACCTCATGATTACAAATTTAGGTAGGGAATAAATCTAATATTAAATGGTCAAGTTGGATACCTTATATGGAGTTAGGATATGAGTCTTAGAGATGGTAATGGAGCCTCCTTATATATTTTTTACTTTTATTTATTTATTATTTTATATGTGATTAACTTAGTGGGTGATTAGTGGGATGCATTCTTGTATGGAAACATATCATTTGATATAACATGAATGTGTATTTTTTATTCTGCATACTATATTTATTATTATTTTTGATATTGTTTGGTTATTTCTATTGTTAGTTTACTCTAATATGAGGGTATAGTCCCCACATAATAACACCTTAAACCCTTACTTCTAGTTGGTAGCCTCTTACATATATAGAGGTTCACTTGAGGTCATGTATCACTTCTTACAAGACATTGGTGAGTGGTTTTTATCCAATAGTGTCACACATGACATGCACACACATTTTTTTTCTAATTTATTATCTTAGATAGTCTTAAAAACTTCTTTTGGAAAACTCCACCTTTTAAGTCCATGACATAGTAACCATCATGTTTCCTTTCAAATGTTAGTCTTCCCAAAATAGTTATTATCGAAATTTACCTCTCCTAAATCATAAAATGTTAAAACAACATGTTAATGAATCCATGATGGCCAATGAAAATGAAATTAAACCATGATGTAAAAAACCATGTGTTTTACAAGTTGTATATACCATTATCATTAATTTTTCTTTAAATTATACAATCTATCCATTTTATCAAACAATAGGAAATAAAAATGACTTTATTTTCCCTTACATGGAATTTTTATTGGATATTTATCCCAAAATCATCTATATTCATCAATATTTTCTAAAAATAAATATTAAATTCCATATCATTAATATGATTTGTTTTAAATGATTACTTATATCTTCATAAAAATATATAATCTAAAAATATTATCTTATATTTATTCTAAAAATTACCAATTATATATATTATACATTTAAAAAATATATTTTATTTAACTCAAGTAATTATTTAAATCTTCAATAATAAAATATAAGTTAAATTTCATTAAATACATTATCATACAATGTTTAAATCAGATAATATGATAGTTTATAAATAATATATGGAAATTTAATGCACATGATATCCTATTATATATATATATATCATTCCATGTGATCTATTTCATGAAAATAAATATAGTTCATATCAATGTCTAAAATATTAGACTTTATTAAATATCTTTCAATATTTAACTTTCACTAAAGTTTCATAGATTTTATATAAATTTCATAATAACCTATAAAATCATATCCAAAACTCTTTTATAAAAACTATTACATGCCCCCTCATTCTAGAAAAACACAGTACCAAAATATATCATCATTCCATAGCCTTATCTATAGCCCCACGGTCCTTCGTAGCATTAATAATGATTATGAATTCCTTGTTTATATTCATAAGAAAATTGTGACATCTAGAAAAGCATTACTAAAACTCAAGCTATAAAGGGATCTGATGTGATCTTCATCACACACACGTATCATCATATGAACATTTGTATCAGTTGCATCTCATTATATCATATACATAATCATACAATTCCTTTTTATAAGATATAAAGTAGAAACAAAATATATAGAATTTTTCAATCACATATAGGAAAATATTATGTCGAAACTACCAAATTCCAAAACATCCTTTCAAATCCTCAATTGCGGAACAAGGCGGGATGTTCTAAATACGTGAAACATGATATAAATGTCTAGAAAAATGAAATATTATCCTAATTAATACATCAATTATCCTTGATATCAATAGATCTTGTGGAATACACAAGGAAAAGAAAAATAATAAAAGAATCTACACAAAACAACAAAAAGAGAGTTTATATGGTTTGTACATAGTTATACTCCATGGGAGAAAAAATAAGGCTCATTATTTGAAATATATTAAGAATAAAAAATTATAAGAAACTTGAAAAAGTGACCCCACCAGTTTATAAATAGTTGATTCCTATCAATCGATCTGGTGCCACCAATTTTTTATATTTAAGAATGACCCTCTTATGGGTCAAGACCAATGAAAATTTCCCATAAAAGGCACCAACACAACTTCTTATCCCCATTGAATAGTTTAATAAATCTTTTTGACACTTATTGAACCCTATAAAAAAATCTTACATAGCCTTTTAAGACTATCAGGTTATTCTTACGTATTGAAAAAGTTACTCTTATTAATGTCTGGTATATTATTTCATACTTTAATTATCTAGAGTTTTTCATCACCACTACTATAGTTGATTACTTCCAATTATATAATTCTCTAGTTTTTTTGAAATTATTCCATCTTTTTATGGTCTTGGGAAATTCCAGAATAGATTTATGAATTACTAATACTTATCCAAAAAATATTTATCATTATAACCCAAAAAATATCAAGAATAATAAGTGTTTTCTTATCTTTTTCAAGTAATTTGGGTGACTTAATAATTTTTTTTATTACTTATGTAAAAATAATTAGTGAATCTCCCCTTCTTTCTTCCTGATCATCCAAGAACCATTAAGGCATAAAAACTCCCAAGAAATTCCAGGCCTATGATGTTTTTTTAAAAATATTCTAAATTATAACATCCATTTATCATCCATATCTTTATTACTCTATATTAAACCAGATTCTAGATAAAGTAATACTTAAGTTGAATTATTTTCATTCATTATTGAAGCATCAAGTTCTTTACAAGATAAATTACGCTCTGACTACCATAAAATAACACCCCATTTCCCTACTCCCTTTTAAGTTACTCCAATAAAACCTTAATCTATATCATATCCTTTCCAAATTTCATTTAAACAACATACTTTACTTCCATGGTATATAGTGAAACTAATGGATATGATCTGTACATATAACTTATGATAGTTCCTCTATATGTATACACAAACATAGCGGTACTTCTCTGAGTGCTTTTATCTCCTATAATATCCATAGTAACATAACCTTACACCATATCATATGTTACAAAACATAAGGTTAGTACTTATAAATATTTATGACGCTAGAGTTTCCACTTTACCTCTTCCAAGTTATCCTTTCCTATATTTTCTATAAACCTACCAAAAAAACCCACTACATGAGTATTGTATTTCCTTGTACAAATCATGGAATACATCAAGTTTCCAACCACTAATGCATATGAAACCTTTATAATTTACTTAGCCTCATCTTCCATTCATTTTACTTTTTGTTTGGATACTTTGAACTTTCTGAATAATATGGTAGAGACAATTTTAGGTTTTGACATTATAAACCTTTCCACTATCTTCCAGATGTACTCTGACTAAGAAAACATTAATGTTATATGATTCACATTCATCCATATTCTCATCCCCAAATTTTTCTCGCTTCCTCATGATCCTACCTGAGACATTATAAAAGTTTAATAATATATATTTTAAATTTTTTGGTCTAGATCCTTGCTATAATTCTAGATTTGGAATAATAGAGTCCATTTTCTCCTATAGATGGCGTTAAAATAATTTAAGTACAAATAATGAAACCAAAACTGTAACTTAGCGGAACAATGCGATCTCGATGTTCTCCTCTCATCTACTGGTGACCATAACTTAAAGGAATCAAGTGAGGTTCCCTCAAGATCATCCACACATTAATCCAAAGATCCCAGATCTCAATTCTGAAATCCCCATGAATTAGTGTGGAAGAAATAATTACTTCATGGAATCCCTTTAATATTATGAATAATATAGACTAAATCTGATAAGAAATGATCGATATAATCTTGTTATTCCTTTGGGTTCTCTATCTAGAAGCATTAGAGAGGGGTTTAGAGTAGATAAAATCTACAAATTTTGTGCCAGGGGATTACCACACTATTTATGTCTTATAAATGAGTTTAAATATTTATGTTTAAGTATCTAAAATTAAATTTAATACCTTAGACAAGTTATATATATTAAATCACCCAAACCAACATGAACAAATAAGTAAATGTGTCATAAATGTCATGAATATTTCACTACTGAAATGTGACATTATTAAATTCCACATGATGAATTAAAATCCATTAACTTTTCCCATTTCTCTTATAATAATTTAACAAAACTTGAATACATAAAATTCATTTGAAAAATAATATTTTCTCATATTCACTTTTAAAATTAAATAACTTGTAAATACCTAGAGAAATAAATTAAATTATTATTATTATAAACTTGAATAATATATTTTAATTTATTTCCTTAAGATCATTAATACTTAGACATTCACCAAACCTGGGAAATGGGGATCACTTTTTCCTAAACTCCATTTCATCTGAATTGTTGGAACTTATGAATACACTTTATGTGTGATAGTCTAGGCCCTTGTCCTGATTGTAGTTAGTCATACTCACATACCAAGATCAGTATCTAAAATCACATTATAGACCATAAAGAGGTATGGATAATCCATATCTACTTCAACCTCTTACATTCACATACTATGTAATATAATATATTTATCATGTTATATTTAATAAAGCAGGATTCACATTTTGTTTCATCATCATGTAATGATTTATTATGTTTATTGTCGGTATTGAATTAAATTTTCTTTTCCTACCATGGGTATATATTTATTCAAGGTTCTACCATCCGAGTCAAGTGGAAAAATATTTACTCAAACTTTTGGAAGTGAAAAATCATATCTTGATCATTTAATTAATACCATACCATTAATGACATACCCAATAAAATATACCTCTCCACAAACTTAAACTCCATGTATTTTATCTTATATAAAATTATATGATTAAATGATATGCATTTATATTGATCTAAATTCAATATACCAATACATATTCTCATAGATAGGGACATCTAGTGACACCCAAAACATGTATTATTCCAATTGATAGATCAACCCTCATGATCTACTCTACTCAGAATCAAAAAGTAAAAAATTCATGAGAAGAAGTATTAATACTAATAATATCGTAATACCTGATAGTCAAACATCATTTGTGCTTTGTCATTATGATGTATCTTGACCATAGGTCATATATTTAAGATTACCATCATGCTATCACAAGGTTCTCATTATAGATATGAATTTTTATAATCATTCTATATGTTAAAAAATCTAATTACATTACTATATAAATGGTTTACATAGAAGTAATAACACTATTATGGAATGAACAAATCATTTATAAAATTTTTTATATAGGATATGGAAACTGAAAATTACTTACCATGTTGGGTATAGAGAACCCACTTTTACAAATCTCCCAATTTCAAAAAATCCAACTTTATAACCATCAAATTTTTTATCAATCACATGATAAAATCATACTTCTATTGATTTATGGATCTAGTCATTCAACCTAATAAATTTTCCTCCAGGGTTACTCTACTATCCTTGACTTCACCACCTTGAGTATTATTTCTCAAGAGATGATATACCAAAGTATATAACTTTTTTCATCTTTCAAAACCTTGATATATTATCTAGTACAAACATTTTAATATTATAAAAATACATATTGTGATAATACATCACTATTTACTATAATTCTAAGAACTGGAACAAATCATTTCTTATTTTAATTAGTTCTTCAGTTTCATTAGTAGACACAACATATTTAGTGTTTATAGATACGAATTATAGTAGAATTAATGATATTATCATTATCGTTTACTTATCCAAACTATGATATTAGATCAATTTATATATAAGGAGACAAGTTTATATCCCCTTGATAACTAGTGTTCCTTTCTCTCCAAGTACTAGGAACACATCACTTATACTTAAGAACTATTGGATTCTTATGACTGATTCCTATGAAGTTATCCAGGATTTATTCTATATTTTACCACTATAACACATGAATTGGAAATATAAAATCATATAGATAACATGGATAATGTGATAGATCCTATGTCGAAGCATGTAGAGTTATACTCATAAACTAAATCTCTACTTGTGTCTTATAAATGTCTTTATTGAGAAATTTATGCCACATGACATAGAAAATAATTCCCTTTTTAAATTTTCTATATTTTATTTTCAATACGTTTTCAATTCATATACTTTGACTTAGTCCAAGAAACCCATAGATCAATCTCAGTAGATCTTGTTCCCTAGAAGCTAGGATGCCACTTAATATCTATCTGTTGAGAAATAATTTCAACTTTAGTCTCAAATAACTATAATACATATATTAGTTTTCTATATTTTATCAACATATATCACTTATGAAACTATATTTCCCCCAAAAAATATTATAGATAAAAGAAAATATAATCATTCAATTATTTAATGGTCACTTTTGATCTATAAATTGATCCTTTATGCCTATATCTTATAACAGCTACTTTTTATGTCAAAAACCCTTCAAAATATATCTAAAAGTTATTTTTTAGATGTTTTTGATTTTTAAATTCAATATAAAAATATAATAATCGTGGTATGCTATTATGGAAATATGAATTCAAATGTATTTTGAGTTCTCTATTGGTGAAAAAGTTTCAACACAGTCAACACTTTGACTAATATGAAGCCTTCAACAACCAATCATGCTTTATAGGTAGTAAAATTATCATCCATGTCCTATTATCTTTTGAATTACCATTCTGAACAAATGGGATTTACATAAACTAGAGAAATTACCAAAATCTAGACTTGATTTTGGCACATGGAATCCATTTTTTAATTCAATTCCACTCACCAATTTCTACTTTTTTTCATTTATTATAGACATGTAAGACATAAATTAATTATTCTTAATGAATAATATATCACTTGACTGGTGATTATAAAGGTACTTATATTTGGTTTTATCATTACTAGGTATTCTATGTCTCTAAAACATTTCTTTTCTACATTATCTTTTGGAACTTTTTACTATGCTAACTACCTGTACCTCTTGAGCCTTTACTTTATCCAAGTCTATACTTCTACCATTTTCTC